>JAVSBV010036582.1:0-11425 GCA_033117975.1 Parotocinclus spilosoma | reverse complement strand
GTGTGTGTATATATATATATATGTGTGTGTATATATATATATATATATGTGTGTGTGTGTGTATATGTGTGTGTCCGTGTCCGTGTGTGTGTCCACACTTGTTAGAACTAGTCACAGAACAGTATCCAGTCCAAACGTGACCTATGTTCTAGGAACTAACACTGGTGATTTTTTTCCACATGTTTTTGTGGATGACTTTTTTTCTACTAATTTGTAACAAGCTATGGCATAAGTGTATTTGCCTGTCCTATTGTAAGTAGTACTCATTTGTTTTTCCCCTCTACATTATATATTCTCTCTAAAACCTATATAAACTGGTTCACATTAATTTACTGAGTCTTTCATCTGGCTGATCTTCATAATACCGTGTGTCATCAATCTAAAATAAGTGTTACTTCTTTTGAAACAGCAGACTATAAAAAATACATTATTGTGATTACTTATGCCATGGCATTAGGGGTGCTGTGTAGATGGTAACGTTCAGCAGTATCTATGCCACTTTTACGTATCGGTTGGTTGTTTTCTTGTAAAAGAAGTCTTTATTTTTGCATCACAGTAGCGTTAAATGACTGTATGACTGGTGGTATCTGGTCAGCATTCATTTTGGTCAAATTCCTTGTTCAAAGAACATAATGCAGTTGTTAATAGTGTACAGACACGCCATTTAGGTAAAAAGGTATGCCAACACCGTTTTCAAATGAGCAATCTAGTTTTACTTTGTCAACACTAATGTATAATACTATGAGTATACATGCATGGAATCCGTGGCAGAAAAAAATGGCGCCAACATGTTTTCTCACATTTACATTTACACTTAGATGCTTTTTCTGTCTTCCTTGGACCCTGTGGGATGGTTTTAATACAGTCCGTCTTATTCCAGTGGTTCTTTGTTTTTGGGGCAACACATACACTTAGTCACATGGTGTTGTCAGTCATAGAGTGTTGCCAAAGTGTTGAGTCAAATAACATTTGCAGCGTGGATCGTTAACTCAAATGTGTTCCATGAATGTCACCACTGGAATGAACGGAGGCTAATCCGAATCACGCTCTGGTTTTTACCTCAGCGTTCAAGCTCTTTAACTAGAAGGTGCTTAATGTCATGGCCAGTGCAGCAGAGGGCAGTAAGGTCTACGGAACGATGACGGTGATAAGACACTAACCCAATCCTCAGAGGAAGACTGAAGACCATGACCCCTCTAATTATCAGTCTATTGACCCATGTCTAAGAGGATTTGACCCGTCTAAACCTACCATTTGTTATCCTGCCCTGTGCATGGCAGGAAATTAATGTCAACTTTCATTACCAATTATTTGACTATTACGGTGCACCTGGATGGGAAACCAGTCCTGGCACATATTCTTTCAACAGAGTTTTGTTTTGGGGATCAGGGTTTGTCTGTTGTGTCACTGGAACACACTGGTAACTGGCATCTTAAATGCTAAAATGTTTGTGTGCATTGTTCACTCCCTTCTCCAGTTCACACCTAGGGATCTGTTATGAATCTAAATGCAGTTAGAGATAAGACTGCCTACCCCTCCCGCGATGCCCCCACCAAAGGTCCAGAGTTATTTTGTCTGAAGATTTTTATATGCTCTTTTTTTAGACACTCACTGATATTATTAAGTTTACTTGACAACAGAATCCATGCCGTTCTGTTCTTTTTGTAGTCTGCTCAGACAGGAACCTAAGGTAATGTTGTTAATAAACGACTGCCCTAGAGCTCCGTCACCAGTTTGATCCTTTTCCTCAGACTGTGTGTTGCGTTTGCATGTTATCCATGTGTCTGTGTGGGTTTACTCTGGGTACCCCGGTTTCCTCCCACATTCCACAGACCTGCGTTTTAGGTAAATTAGTCTTTTAAAAGTGCCCATTGCGAGTGGGCGTGCACCTAGGGTGTTTATGCCTTGTGCTGCTGGCTAGGCATCAGCTTTCCTGCAAACCTGACTTGGATTAAGCAGATAAGAAAATGAATTAACTTTGTTAACATTGTAATTGCAGAGCGGTTAAGAGAAAGCTGTCTTGTGTGGGAACCGGGAAACAAGAATGGTTTCCCAAGAATGCTGACATTATTGAAATTGAATTCAGAAAGGTATTTGTCTTTTGTCAGTCATTGTAAAACATCTTGTTCTCTACTAGCAGGAAAAGTTGTAGCAAAAAGAAAGATTGTGTTTTACAATCGGCAATGTTCCTACTGTTTCCAGGAACAGTGCAGAGTCAACTGCATCAAAGGCAAAAACAACAAGTGATGGGTTTGAAAATGAAAGGAGCCGTCAAGGGGGAAAAAAACAGTAATTAGCAATAGCACCTTCTGCTCGCTTGGTATGTTCCTAAACAGGTGGTCTCAGTGTTCCTGTCCAGATTGAGGAGCAGTCAGTGAATGGATTCCACCTGGGTCCCATTCAGACTGAACCTCATAAGGAGTTGGACTAATTAGAAGTCTGAAGTCCTACTCATAACCAGTCAGCTATAATAAAGCCCTCTTGAGTCAACATTATGGTCCTAACAGGAGAAGAGTTCTCCTTCAGGTACTGAATATCCTAATTGATACTTGTGTTAAGGTCGGAGAATATTTATAACGGACTATGAGAGTTACCAACACATGGCACCCAGTGAGCCCAAAAAGACATGAATTTTTACTGTGGCAATCACTCTCACGTTACAGAAACCGTAGACAGTTATATATTCATTTAACTTTGAGTGAGATTGGATTTAAAAGTTTAACTGACCCCTTTGTCTCTCATTCTGTGTAATCAGGTCACGTTTTAACAGATACGGTATTTCGCACGATCCAAGCTATAGCCCGTTAGTTATTGCACCCTGAGCTGCAAAACACAGGTCTACAAAAAAGCTGCTGGAATTCACAGTGGAACTGGGTCATACCCTCAAGGCTGTTCAATACATAATTATGCAGATGTGCTACTGCCCTCGCTGACTTTACTGCACACTCAGTTTGGCATGAGGGTCCAGTTGCAGCGTTTGTCCCGTAGTGAGATTGTTTTAACTTCAGTTTGGATCCTTAATTTGTCAACAAATGCATGAGAAAATGTGGTGAAATATTTAAAAGCAATGTTTTTCAAACAAGGTTTGGGTGTGATTTGTGATTTTTATTTCTGATTGGGCTTGTTTGCAATGTCCGGTTTAAAATGCATGCCCCCCCCCTGAAAAAGACATTTTCTTGAAGGCAACTTGTGTTACTTTAAAATTATGCTATGCTCTGCATAGAAGTGTAAACAACCTTTGCCAAGGGCACTTCCACAAACCCATACTGGAAGAGAACCTGACTGTTGGACTTGCTGCTGATAAGTCTGGTAATTTAATCTTTCGATCTTTTTCCTGGGTAAGAATTTGAACAATGGTTTAGCTCGACTTTGCACAGTTTCCACTAAGTCAGCTTGCAGCTTGTCAAAGCTCTGTTCTGCTGTAGCTGCCCTTGTCCATTGTAAGTTCTGTTAGTGCAAGGCAGAAATGACTAAGAAAACAAACATGAACCTAAAGGCCACATAAGCTTGCAGAGCAAAGCTGTTGACAGCTGAAGCATATAGCCCCTTTAAAAAAACATCCAAACATCCTATGGAAGCACAATTGTAACGTTCACTGAGCTTCCATGGCTGAGCAGAACCGTACAAGCTTCTGAATGCCCACAAGTCCAGAGTGATTGATACAGTCTGAAGATACAACATTAATGAAGGTCCTGCAATCCAAACCACTTTGGGTTGGGCACGTTCAAAGACCCAACAGTGGCAACTTGGCAGAGATTTGAAACCTGGACTTTCTAGACCACTAGGCCACCACAGTTCCAGAAGTCAGTTTATTCCCATATTTTTCTCCCACATTTTGCTCAGTCATAGTTACTGTCAGAACATTGCTATAAAAATGAAATGAGTAATGATGATCATTTCAGTCTATTTACAATGCAACGAATGAACGATAAAACTTCCCATGCAAAAGCATAGTTTACTTTACAGTTTTAGGTTAAACGTCATTAAGGCACATCTGTATCAGATAACTTTGTGGCATGTTGCTGAGCTGGTCGCCTAAGTATAAGAAAGATTTTTGAGCGAACATGAAATGTTCTTACTTAAGGCCTCTCTTTTTTAAACACACAATTGAAGTGGAGGAAGGTTTAGATCCTTGGTAATGCCAACCTCCAGATTGTGGTAAAGTACAAAGAAACCCACAAACCAGATGGACTGACATGTCTCACACTTTCCAGGTGGAAAATGTTAACAGCCTGTCTGCCTATTCTTTCATTCAGTGCCAGAGACTGCACACTACATGTTCTCCTATCCACACATAGATGTTTATGTACTGTTTTCTTAAAGCCAATTTTGCTTATAGAAGCACATTTGGAATTAGTTGTTCGTGTGGAGTTTGGTGAAATACGTTATTGCTAAAATAACCTGACCATAAAAGATGTAGACACCCCTACTAATTAGAAATGTTTGTAAAGTTCATAATCCAAAGCATACAGGCATAGACAAGCCAAAGACAAATAGTGGAAGTAGAAAGGGTTGTACTGAACTCATTAGGGACTCTTAACACATTGGTTCTAAAACAAAAAACACGCCAGTGGTTTTAGAAACCATGCAAATCACATACTGTAATTTCCTCTAATTTAAAATCAAGCATTCAAGCACTGGATCACTCATTCCAAAAACACAAAAGAATCGTTTAGATTAATGTCACTTAGCAGATGGCCTTAATTAGAACGTCTTAAAAATGATACCATCTTCCAATCCAAGATATCATGGGTTAAGAGCTTTGCTCCAGGACCCAACAGGGCAGCCTTGCAGAGGTGTTTTTAAACCCCAAGACCTTCCATCACCTTCTGTCATTTAGCAACTCGCCCTGCTTGGGATGCACTAACAAGAGAACGTAACCAAATAGGAATCAAAGCCTAACCATGGGGTCAAAAACCATCTGGTATGAATATAACCTAAAGGCAGTCAAGGTGTAAACCCCCATATAAACAAAGAAACCAGTGGTTAGCCAACCACAACTATATTGAAATGACTGCAACCCTATAGAACACTTTTTAAAATCAATTGGAACTGCAACAGAGAGGAAACATCATGAACAACATTAATGCCTGACCTCACAGTTATTTTAAAAAATTGGGTTCCTGTAGAAACATCTTGCATGCTAATATTCATGTTTTTTAAACCAAAGTTTTGGTCTCCACAATTTTTTAAATTTTT
The DNA here is from genome assembly GCA_033117975.1 of Parotocinclus spilosoma. Classification (NCBI taxonomy): domain Eukaryota; kingdom Metazoa; phylum Chordata; class Actinopteri; order Siluriformes; family Loricariidae; genus Parotocinclus; species Parotocinclus spilosoma. The sequence continues at coordinate 6,226 of JAVSBV010036582.1, read as the reverse complement.
TTATCCTAAACAAAACTGTGCCTACAGGCTTTTCATTATCAAGTCTGACTTGGCACCACGTTTTAATTACTGCAGTCAACCTCTAGTGAAAGCTACATGCTCAAACATCCCATCCACATGTGATAAACTGACACCTTTTCCTCCTGTTTTTGCTGCAATACTGTTTGAAATCACAGAACCCAAAAGAGAATCTTATCTCAATATCATTCACACATGAGTCGATCAGGTCTCGACCCAGTAAATTCAGTTTGCTCAATGTTGGCTCTCGAGAGCGTACGCTCCAAAGTCCTATCGGATAAAGCCACAGTTTGAAAGCCAGACCGATGAGATCTGTGCTGAGTGTAAGGCGTGACTTTGCTCTGGACCTGGTCTGCAGAGCAGATCCTCTGGGAGCTCCAATTTCCACATGCTGCTAGTTAAAACACAGTGGCTTCATTCAGCTCCGGCGTCCTGACTCACCTCATACCATCAGACTTTTGACAGCTTCTGAGTTACTGAGGAAACCCCTGATTATATAGGATAGCGGATCAAGGAGATCCGAATGGCTTTCTGCATTGCTGAACTCAAATCAGCCCACGAGGGCATGTGTAGGTGAAGTTTTATGGGAATTGCAGCTTTTGCTCAGGCCTACTGAGGATGTAGGACTTGTCAGAATGAGTTAGAAGTGGAAATGAATATACTTTAGGTTTATTAAAATTCAACAACCATTAAAATGGAAAGGTTTTTTTTTCTTATTTTTTTTTTTTTTTCTTCCATCGGTAGCATTTAATATTTCATATTTCCTGGTCCAAAAATGAAATACACAGATGTGGCTAGAGTAGCCAACTCAAATATATACTCTTACTTATGGGATAGTAATGACTGCAGACTCACATGGGTGCACAAAAAATAGGCGATTTTCTTTATATTTTATTAATTTTTGTGAGCAGTATAGGTGACGACATATAATAAACACCAGGCTCAAGGCAGAAATAAGCCATTGGCATTTCAGGTTGTTATGCACTCACCCATTCACTCACTCACACCTAGGAGCAATTGAATTAGCAATTCAACCTATAGAAATGTTTTTAGGAGGTGAGAGGAAACCTATGCAGACATGTCAAGCACCTAGGATTACCCCTGTCTCGCCATAATCCTCGGCAGGATAAAGCAGTTGAAAAGTTTAGTGCCAACATAGTGACACACACAAGGTATTTTCCACTTCTAGCTGGGTGACATGGCTAATAGTAGTAATTAGGTTGATGATGTACATGTTTTCTGGTCAAGGTCACGTTTTCTGAGGTAAAACCAAAGTCTGAGGATTAATAGTCTACAGGGCGCTTACTTATTCAGTACACGACCATCATGCCGAATCACCCTTAATACTATTGACAGCCTCAATGTGCCGTTTGATCTGTGAGACCAAAGACAAAGCCGTGTGTGACGTCATCAGAATTTCATGTCTGTTGACCAGCCAACGATTTTAACATGTTATTTAAAATGAAGAACAAATGCAGCGGAAAGATCAAGGCTGAAACTGTAGAGGAAATGTATTCTGCTGGAGTTTTATTGCTTGAAATATCCAGAGGGCAGTATTATGTGATTGGTTCAGTGAGGAAACAGAACTAAGCAGAACGCAGAGGGGGGCGTTGTTATAATAACTGAACGTAGCGGCAGCAAATGTGGTTAGAACAAATTTCATGGAATAATTCTAATATCACTTAATGCGGTGACATAAAAAGTATGCATTCCTCAAATTGACGACAAACCTCCTTTGTGTGTGTAGCTAAGCAGCAAACTTACATCTTCTGGAACTTAGCTGTAGAATATCAGAGAAGACCTCAATTGTCAGAAATCGATTGCTGCAAGCAGATTTCCATCTTCCTCTCAAAAGTTATTAACACAGTGTTGCAACAACAACTGGGAACGTTGCCTGTGATGCACAGCTATTTGACGTGCTCAATGTGCTGTCCTTGGTGCTGAACACAGAGCTGAAGATGCTGGATCCAGCTGTTATGAACCGGCATGAGAATATCTGGAGAAAAATGGTGTCACAAGCCTCCACAATGCGGTGCTGAAGGTGGTGTTCGTTACGGGTTTTCTCAGTATACACTATTTTTTAGATGACCCCAAAGATAAAGGCCAAGTGGTGTGAGGTCGGGTGATCTGGGAATCTGTTCCACAGGCCCACGAAAGCCAATCCAATGACCATTTTGAATTGATTATCCAGCCACTGATGAACACCTGCTTTGTATTTTGGTGGAGCCCCATCCTGTTGGACATAACAGGGTAAATGGCTATTTCTGATCAGAAAGGATGAGAACTTCCTGTAGGATTGTTATTCATGAGCTCCTGAGCATTTAGGGTCTGGTTAATGAAAATGGTTCTGACTTCACCGATGACTTTGTTGTTTTCCGTTCAGTGAGGGTTTTCTTTCCTCCAGTGCCCCATGTTCTGGTGGAGAAACTCACCACTGACATAACAATTGGCCTCATGACCGAACAGAATGCCCTTTGCGAATGCGGCGTCCTAACGCCCAGAGGCAGAACACAACACGTCTATCAGGGTTATCATCTTAGTTTCTGCTGCAGCCGGACCTTAAAGGGTTGCCACTTATTTGTATGAAGAATACTTCTAAGGGATGTCTGGTGGACACATTCTGCTGTCATGGAAGGCTGCCCAAACCAGTGTTGAGGTTTTTTGTCAGTAGCTGTTCCTCAGACGATCACTACGTTTCTGCACCTGTGACGAACAACAAAGGTTTTGAACCACAAGAGATATTGCAAATCTGATTGCGGAAATCGATTTATGAGACAATTCTATTTAATTCATTATTCATTTTTTCATTGCATTGCTTTTTAATCAATTCAATTAAATTTTATTTGTATATAGTACAAATATAGTGCTTTTTACAATAGACATTGTCACAAAGCAGCTTTACATTGATATATAAACAAGTGTCACAAATTTAATTCCCTAATGAGCAAGCCAATGGCGACAGTGGCAAGGAAAAATTCCCTGAGATTAAGAGGAAGAAACCTTGAGAGGAACCAGACTCAGAAGGGAAACTACCCTTATTTGGGTAATAAACATAATTAACAATATATAATAAAATATTGAAATTTCTATGAAGGGATGAGAAAGGGAGCATCTTCGGCATGGCTGATTGTTCCATCTGATACCATCTCCCATAGCAGGGTCACCGTTGGAGCGAGGACCTCGAAAAAGAGGAAATGAATTAGACATGCTCTTAGTTGCCATTAACATATGAAGGACTAAAATTGGAACCAGAACTACAGACCGAATGCTTAACTAAACAAATAAGTCTTGAGCCTCGATTTAAACAATGAGTCTGTGTCTGAGTTGCGAAGACATGCTGGAAGACTATTCCCTAATTTGGGGGCTTTGTAGAAAAAAGCTCTGCCTCTCGCTGTAACTTTCATTATTCTAGGACCTTGTAGGCAACCAGTAGCACTTGATCATTTGCTTCTTTTTTATTCTCTTCCTATTCATTTTGAAATATCCCCTAATTTATGTGAGCAGTGTATTTACACAAAGGAAGAAAGAAAATTAAACTACTAGATGGTTCCTGGAGATATAATCAATATTCTGATCTCAATCTAAACATTTTTAATTGTCCTAAAGATGTTGTCCATGTTGTATATTTAAAATACTTTGGACTTAAAATGCTGATGGTTTACTAAACTTCTTAAACATTTTCTCCAACCTTATGATCCCATTACTGGTTGTAATGCAGACTTTTTGTGAACTGCAGGTTGCTTTATATCTGGGATTAGTCTGGATTAGTCTGGACGTCTTATGAATAAAGACAACTTCAGAACGGACTGGACACAAAGTCTAGGTGCTGTTAGTAACACAGCATAGGTTTTACAAATGTAAGCCCATAGTAAATCAGGATCAAGGTTGGTATTACATCACGATGGCTGTGGTAGTTTTAATGCGTATGTTAAATATTTTAAATGATTTCTCCAGGCATCCACATAAGCACCTGTTGCCCGTCACCCAGAGGATTCGGTGGGTGATTAATGACCTGAGAGGAATTTTTTTTTTGATGGACTTGTAGCATGCGGTATCCTGTTCTTCAGGTGAAAGACAGAGTGAGAGGGCAGGAGGGTTTTGCTGTTTCACATTTTCCTTGAGCAAAGAAGAAACCCTAGATGATACATCCGCTGGGGGGAAGTTGACCCTTCGTGCACCCTTCACAAGTCAGATGGCTTTGGCCTTCTTTGTGCTGATGAGAAAGCCAGCTGAGCTCAAAGTAGGAGAAATGTTGAGCATGGGTATAGTTAAGAGCTAAAAACGGAGGTTTTACAGATGCGGGACAAGCTTCATTGATCCTATATGAATCAGAATTTAATATAAAAGTCGCTGATCTGGCTTTGAGCGATATATAATTGTAGCCCAGAAACTAGAGGTTTATATTAGAACTATAAAACATCTGAAAGTATTATATTTTTTTTAAAGAGCACCAAATATATATGTATGATATATATCCTACACGATTCCCATTCATTGATCATCCAAAACCATCTTACTAGATCTAGGTTGTAGATAACAAGCAAACACACCCTAACTGAGATGCTCTTCCTTTGAATGGAACTCATAATGTCTTTATACTATATCTAACTTACAAGACGTTAACCAGTCCACCTACTGGTAAATGCTGATACAGGAAGAAACCAGTACACCCTGAGCAAACTCCCTTAAATCTTGGGAGAAGGTGGTTTAGGCACCAGGGTTTAATCCCATCTCTCCCAAGCTTCCACTGTTAGGTTCTTGATCTTGCAAGATGCTTGGATTGTAAGATTGTACCAGCTTACTCTGCATAGGGGTGTCTGCTAAATCTAAATGGAAGTGTAAGAGAACTCATGCATTGGTGGTTCAAACTCCACCAAGCCACCACCACTGGGACCTTGGACAAGACTCTTAGGTTTCAACCTCAACTGTAGGCCCTGAACATCCAGGCTTTGAATCCCAGCATCCCCACTGCAACTGTATGGACCCTTAACCCTTATACTATTTCTGATCTATCGTTAGGCCGCTCTATATTCATTCTTTCATTTATTTTATATTTAATTGGGTCTCATAGCTGCTTTCTCACTTTCATATTGAATAAACAGATGTATCTGGATATTTCACAAACTTTCTCTGTGTATAAGGTCATTTCCTGACATGATAAATGTTGTCTGTTGAATCCTAAGGGGTCTGTCTTGGTGCTTCGTGAGAAATCCCATACACCATCATACTCACCGAGCCTGGTTCTCTTCCATATGGAACAGGTTATGTGACATATTACAGACTTGATTACTTTTCTCTCTAACTCTTTTTCTCTCGCTCACACCCGATTACTTTTGTCTCTGACTACTGTGGATACAGGGGATTATTTGTTGCAAGATAAAAGACAGATGAAATCGCCATTTCAGGGCCAAGACTGTTATAAGTCACTTGTTTTACAATAGTGACAAATCATCTGTGAAGACTTACTGGAATGTAAATGTAGCTTGGATGTAATTTACACTGAATGTTAGTGGTTGTTTCCACCATCTAAAGAACCATCTTGGCTTAAAGGTTTTAAATGATAGCTTGTGCCTGAAAAGGATCCAGACACTTTTTAAAAATGCTCGTTGGACAGCGTTAGTTTATCAGAGTGGATTTTTGATAAACCTCATGGATCTCGTTGTCAAATTGTTTTTTTTTTTTTTTTGCTGTTTTAGGTTTTAGGTTTTATGTGTAGTCTAATGTCTTGGGTCAGTTCAGCTCCTGCAGTTCATGCTTCATTCCAAAATAATGGATTGTTTCTATTTATTTTGGCGTCGCTCTGATTGTCTTCAACATCGGAGGCAGGTCCCACCAGAGTGCAGAAACTCCTTCCATCGGTTGGACATTAGGAGACCATGTACCGCCTAGGACCTCCCACTAAGGACTCATTTAATCATCTATTTGGTCTTATAATTTAGTTAATTTTCAAATTGTTCTATAACTAATTAAAGTTTTATTATTAATGTGTTTATTTATTGACCTGGTTTTGCTGTAATTTAATATTCTTTTGGTGTTTATTTAGTTAGCATCTAGGCCACCCACGGAGGATGAGTCTCCTGTTGAGTCTTGGTCCTCACAAGGTTTCTTCCTACCATTTTAGGGAGTTTTTTCTTGCCACTGTTGCCCTAGGCTTGCTCAACTTGGGATTGGCCTTTTAAGACAGTGTAATATTGTGAAGCTGCTTTGA
>JAVSBV010036571.1:0-11426 GCA_033117975.1 Parotocinclus spilosoma | reverse complement strand
TAGGGCATGTTTGTTTAATCGGACCAGCCGGTTATTAGGACCAAAACGATCGCATCCCGATGTGGTCCCATTAACCGAAATCGACTGTACATACATAAATGACATAATACAATATTTGGACCCACCTTAGCTTTGTGTTCTCTGTAGGATGTGAAATGATCGAGGTACCATGGGGAGTTGGCATCTAAGACACTTAAGATGCCCAGAGCAGGTTGCTTGAGGGCAGTCAGGAGAGCCTGATGATCCTGACCATCAATGGCCTTGTTCACCTGCTGTATAGCCGCATATGCTGCAGAAAGAAGATGAGCCACGAGTGATGCCAGAACATAAAGAAGAAAACTTGTGCATTATCTACTTTGTGTTTGCACTGAGGTGAATGGAACCCATGGTGAGCAATAGTGAGCAATAATGCGGTAGTGTGGACTCACAGTTGAACAGGTCCAAACAGTTTTGGATCTCCTGCTGGGTCAGTAACTCCTCGTATACATCTCTCTCTTCAGTCGCAATGGAAAAGCGCTAGACACAAACACACACAAAGTTAAATGCCACGTAACAGGGAAGAACCAAGCGTTAAAAAAGCCAGATTATAGAGGTGAGTGATTCAAAGGTCTGATGATCTGCTTTACGAGAAAGAAAACTAGAGAATACTAGGGAATACATTATTACTGCTGATATTGGCTACATGCCAACCTAGGGTGAATTTGTTTTGGTTTTTTTAGTTAGTATCTCATTCTGCTTAATGTGGCACTGATTAGGCCATGACCTAAAAATAAACATATCTATTCAAGAAACGAACAAGACACATAAAATCTGTGATTAGTAATTAATTCATTTATTCATTAGTTCAAAATCGATGTACATTTTTTCTTTGTATTATTAGTCGAGTTGTGAAAACACTACATCTTTGTTTATCTGACCACTTGTTAGTTACAACAAATAAATGTTCTTTTTTACTGCTGCAAATAAATATAACTTATTTTTAAAACTTTATGACAAAATTCCTGACTTTTTGACAAGTAGCAAAAAGTGAGAAAGCTGCTTTGCTCAGTATTTCTCAATATGGCAACCCAGTCTCAGGGTAAATACTGCAGGTCAGTGCATCTCTTTGCATCCCAGTTTGTGTTATCTAATGCTGATCATTCCTTTGCTTCAGTCATGCTTTTAATAATGAGTTACATAGCCATCAAAAACAATCATTTTGATCATTTTTAGAGCAAAAAAAAAATTCCATTACTTCTTCTGGAGACATTTGATTCTGACTTGGCCCAATTTTTTTTTTTAGTGCATAAACTGATTATATGATGTTGCTTACACGTCCTGAGGCGAGATTCTCCTTCCTCCTCTTGGTTTGGCTGAGCGTGTCCTGGTAGTCCTGAGCCCGGTTCTCCTGGATGTTCCTCAGCATGGCGTTTGGGTTCTGCAGAGCTGCCATGGTGCCTTCAGCCTGCCCTTTGTCCACAGCCTCATTAATGGCGATTACAGCAGCGTGCACTGCGATCAGAATGCGATTCGTTAATTCGCATAATTAACAGGTTTAGCACCGGCGTGTGACTCCTCCCAGATGAGTTGTTGTTACTCACGAGCAGCTTCGTCCACTGAAAGCTCGTTTGCCAGGATGCCACCGATCTTGCTGAAGGCTGGCATCTGGATACCGTACTTCTCCAGCTCTTTCCTCATGTTACTGATCTCTTCCTCTGAACAGAGGGAACATTAAATGTTATACTGGCTCACACACAGTAAACATGGAGAACAAGGACACACAAGGTTTAAGAACTGCCTTGCTGCTAATATAAATTCACACACGTAAGCTTCTCATCCTAGCTCTGCTCTAGTACCGCTTCCATGCCGCTTCACCCTGGCAGAACATCTTTATCTTCACCAGAATTCTGACTACACGTATAGCTATGCCAACAAATATAATTTGTAAGTAATTTTGGGTGCTGTGTTTCTGTGTTCATCATCTTTCTGTCATGTACTCTGCCTCTTATATTTATCGTATTTATATAGAAAGTTTCATGTTACGCCTCCAAAAACTGCTTTTCATCCCCACTGTGTGCATGTATGTGGTTAGGAAAAATATGAACCCTACTTCTTCTTCTCAAACTCGAAAAGCACAATAAAATAACATTCTTGCATAATAGTGAGAAAGCATGACTTTTTCACTGATGTGATGTTAAAGTGACGTCCCAAAACTGTGCTTTCTGCACCTTTGCCCCGACTGACGCTATGGTGTCCTCTCGCGACAAGTTCGCGCGTTGCTCCCATTTGGGACGCAAACTCGGCGCGCCCCTTTATCCTTTCCGTTTCATTATGTTAGGAGTCTCGCGCTCCGCTCTTCATCCCTTTTCAGTTATTCTATATTATTTCCCCATTCTTATTATACGACGTGGGATATACTTATCCTGCATATTTGGGTCCTGTTAAAAACACCACCACTGCTCGTAACAGTCAGGCTCACGGAGGCTTCATGATTGGCTCACGGAGGGCCAGTCATCACAGTACAAGATGCCAGCCCATCACAGGGACCTTGTTTCTCTTCTTCTAACCAGCCTCACCTTTCTCAAACACTCTCATTCAGGTCTGCATGTGGGGTCTGACCCTGCTAGAGGGCACTATCTGGACTTGAATCCTGATCCCTGAGGTGGTGCATTAAGATTCTACACTACCCAAAGGCTGCATTACATTGTTATACGTGATGGAAATGAGTTTACACATAGGCAGAACTTTATTGCTTTATTGGCTTGTTAATCACCTACTGAGCCATGTGACGAGTTGTAGTTATGAAAATCACAACTGTAGTAGATTAGAGTTTTGATTATTTATTAGGGTGTGTATTTGATATCGATTATGAGAGATTATATTACATCGAGATTCTGTAATAAATGTGGTGCACACGGTATGTGAAAAAGCAGGTGCAAGGTTCAAATACCAACTCTGCCATATGTAAACATAAAGGCTTCTACTATTTTAAAATCGCTACTAGATTCAGCGTGACTGATATTGGGATTTCTAACTATATGGCTCTTCTGTGTGTACCTGTGAAATCCACTTTTCCCAGCAAGTCTTGGATTTGTGGAGCAATTCCCAACTTATACAGGTATAAACTGCAAAACAAACACAAAACAGAAATATGACATATGACAAATGTAACACAGGTAAGACCCATGACATGTTTAAGACAAATCTACGAGGTTAAAAAAAAAAGAAAAAAAAAAGACAAGTTGTTTGTTTGTTTGGGTTTTAACGCCATATTTAACATATTCAATGGCCGGAGAGGTTGTTGCATTAATGTCCGAATGCTTTCTCATGTCTTTCCATTTCAGATCATTTTATATTTTCATTTTTATGGTTGCGAGGTAGATTAGGACTGCTCTTGTGTTTTCTTGTGTGAGAATTTCTTTTATAGCTTTTGGCAGGTGTGCTTCTCGTCTCTCTTTGTTGTACTTGGGGCAGTCTGTTAGGATGTGTGTCATGGTGATGGGTGTTTGACAGGTTGGGCATGTTGGTGGAATTCCTCCTTTTATCAGGTGTTGGTGAGTTATTTTGGAATGGCCGATCCTGCATCTGGTATAAGTAACTTGGTCTATGCCCCGTCCATGGTGGATTCTTGGTTTGTTGTCCATCTTTGGGTGCATTTCGTGGAGTGTGTTGGTTATCTGTGTGTCCCATTCAGTTTGCCATTTTTGTTTAAAAAGACAACTAGATAAAATAACAATAATACCAAAGTATCACTATTATTTTTAAGCCACCAAAGGGTCATAAATTGTGCTCAATAAAAGTTGAGTCCTATTTTTAAAAATCGTCTGTAGTGCCCTCCGATGGTCAGGGTGAGCATTACACAGACCACGTTGCTGGGTTAGTCCTAGAGAAGTTGATTTGAGTTTGTAGACCTCAGGGATCTTGATAAGGTTAGTGGGGTAAGTAGTTATTTTAAGTAAGGAGGTGGACTGACGTAGTGAGACCGGTGCGTAAAGAGGGAAACCTTGTATTCAACCCAAACTGAGCCAGGAAACCTGATACGTTAATAGCATGAAGGTGTGATGCACGCTTATAACCACTAGAGGTCAGGATGTCGAAGGTCTTGCTGCATCTCGCGGTCTACCACGTGTTAAAAGCAGGTCTTACGATCACAGGTGCCTGGAAACACCATTAAACTTTCATCCACTCCCTGATTCAGCACAAGTCTTGCATTAATAATTGAAGCGTGTCGTGCCCGGTGTGAATGAGTGTATGCGTGGAGATAAGCTCGTACACTTCCTGTACCTTTGAGCAGTGAAAACATTTCTTTCTTTACCTGCTGAGGGGCAAAGGGCAAAATGTTTTTCTCCTGGCTACAGGCTCACGCTGATTAAACAGCTTGCAGTCTGGGACATTCAGTGGGAATAGAAATGGAACTTCCTGACGTATTTATTTGATTGGTATTTCTAATGCATGACATCCAAACGTCAGCCAATGATCTAAGCATATATCCTGACTTTACCAACGTAAACAGGCTACGCTGAGGGTCTGCTTATTTTAATATTGACCGTTTCCTTTTCTCAGAGGGATTTTCCCTGGATCTCTGTGCTGCTCCAGAGCTGAATACACACTCAGGAAGGAAGAGCTTGTGTGAGGAAGTGAGAGGATGCAAGACCGGTCAGGCAGACCACAAGCAAGACAAACACCATGAAGCAGACCCTGCAGTCACGCAGATCTTCCTGTTGTCAGTTAAAAGACGGACGGACGGACGGGAATGTGCTAACTGCACTCGTCTGTCCACACAGCAGGGAGCTTTCACTGATACATCCTGTTACTCTAACCTATAGCGCCTAAATAAAGCCTCAGTCATAAAGTATTCAGAGGGAGTCTGAAGGAAGTACAGTCAGATCCGCTTAATCGGATCGATGGTTTTGGTCCTAATAACCGGCTGGTCCGATTAAATGAACATGACCTATGTTACAAGACCGGACGTGCTACGTAACATATGAAATGTTTATTAAACCTTTATTGTACGATTTACACGTATAGTGAACGTACAAACAAGAAGTACTGTTGCTGTTACCTTTGTTTATTGAAAAATTTATTTGCAACCAATTTTTCGAAACGATCTACAACACAATGTATAGGTACTCAGCATGCGAAGCATAATACTGTAAAAAACAAGTTCTTACTAAATTCCAGTCATCGTTTGAAGAACTTACGCAGTGTGATCTGACGCGCTTTAGCAGTGGCTAAGAGGCGACTTGTGGCTTGTTTTTTATAGTAAATGGAAATGTTAGGCAAAGACCTGCAGGTGGCAGTAAAGGGCTGGGAAGAAACTCGGGAGTTTTCGCGTAGTGATGCCAGAGACGAAGAGTTTCTTCACGGATATTACATACTGTACACGTTCATTGGTCCGAATAAGCAAATAACATTACAATTATATAATAGGATTTGGTTCGAATAAGTGGCTGGTCCCATTAACCGGTGGTCCTATTAACCGGAATCGACTGTATTTCATTTTACAATATCCCCTCCTTTTTGTGAGCAGTATATTAAGTAGTGTTACTACATTTATGGAACATACTGTGCCACTTTTTACAGTTACTACAACAACATTTGTTGTACTGAACACGAAGTTCTAAAATGAAACGTTTACAGGCAATTGCTTGTGCAAATCCCGTGGGACGCCAGAAGGATTTTGTTTATTTCTTTAAGTCACACTTCTGGAACACTCTGTAACTATAAAATGGTGAACTGAAAAGCAACACTACATGGAAAACCTCGTTTCTGTTTGTTTGTATATTTTTGCCTTTGTCTACGAAATCTACCTCACCTCAAAGTATACAGAGGCTTCACATCCAGTGTTCTGGACAAATGTAGATCTGCTACTGTCTATGAGAACACCGCCCTCTAGTGACACCCATGTGCAGGGCAAATAACACAGTCTCCTACTTGAGCATGAAAGTATACAGTGGCTGGTGTTCCCTAGGGCACCAGGTGAGCCCTTATAATAAACATTAAACATGTTAACAGTAAGAAATGTATTTATTTTACAGAGCAGAAATAAAATTCATAATTGTTTAAGAAATTAATATTAGGCTTTGTATTATTTGTAATATTTCCAGTGATAGCGTTGTACTGTTTAACTCAAAGTACAGATACATGCCCATAAGTAGAGGCCATTCACAGAGTTCAGTAACTTATTAGTACACTCGTAGCATACAGCATATATTAGACACACCGATGCACTGTCAGTTTTCTCTTCTTCTCCATTCATAGCAGCATTTCAATTTCATTCAGCTCAACCTAAATGCAGAAAGACAGATGATATAGGTATAATTAGTAGGACAGCATTAATGTTTTACATACTAATAACTAGCTTGTTTTGCTGATCTCTGAGCCACCAGTTGGTTATCAAGTCTATCTGCAGTATGGTGTGTTTGCTTTAAAATAGTAACTGATTATGCGTTATATATTGTGGATGCCAAAAGTTTGGATCTTTGTAAAGAAGGATAATGAAAACAGGCTCAGAGCTTTTGCACTAACTACATGTACTTGCAGACCACAAAAGATCAAGGAGTGCTGACTGTCATGGGCTATACATCACACCTGTCGCCTGACCTAAACCCCGGGGAGGATTTTACAGGGGTTCTATAAGACAAAAAATATCCAAGCATTCACTAACGTCGCATGATGCTCTTTGGGATATTGTATCTATAGATTTAGGACAAAGCTGTGGAATCCATGCCAGATCAAGTGTGTGCAAAGTAAATAGGAGGACATAAGAAATACGAATCAATTCTGAATTGTCTCTTTTTTTCCCTCCAAAATCACTCAAATGGTTATGCTGTTTGTATGAAAATTGTCACGAGAAAAATGTAATTGAATTCAAGAAATATACAAAACACAAGATTCTTCAGTAGTGGTCTTAGACTTTTGGATTTCGTTAAGTAGGCCTACTTAAGTATATAAATATAAGATATTTCATATCGTATTTCCAGTTTACTGCAATATCTCATTCCACCACTAGTTAGTATGTTATCTGCGACTTCTTATAAAATAAATATTTGAGCACAGTATTTGTGATTTGAATTAAAAATAAATCAATGACTAATGAATGAATGAACTAGTAGTCAGAAAACTCAGTTAAACCCAAACTAATCGCGATGGAAACGTGAAATGTTAAACAATAAGCATAAATACTAACATCATACTGGGGCAAAACAAATATGAGCTGAACGCAGCTGGAAATTTGGAAAATTAATGGATGCCGTGTCAACTGCTTATAAGGCATAAGCTTAAAAGTTTAGACTTAACAAAAGAAGCAGGTGGTATAAGCTTGTCACTGCATCACAGTATAGAAATAGCAACACATACATGCAAATAATATCTAGCACACAGCTCTATCAATTCAAATATTCAACATTTTTTGTTCCAGTTCAGTTTTAATCCTGTTTATCCTATTCATTACTGTATAATACAGATTAAAGATCGATTTGTTATCATATTCACACAGCTTGAAAAAGTCAATACTTTCTCCAAACCAGTAGTTCCCAGTTCAAGTGCCAACATACAATCTGAGTTATTTCAAGTCAGTCTTTTATCGCTTTCCGTTCTGAGTTTGATTCACAAGGGAAACAACCTGCTGGCACAGAGACTGGCACACAGTGAAAACATATACACACCCTGTTCTGGGGCACTTGTTTGCTTTCCTAATTCGGCTGTTCCAATAGAAGCCATATCAGCACCAATCACAGGTTCTGACCAAAGAAAATATGCCTATCAGGCTTAAAAGACCAAGGCTGAACAGTCTGAGATAACACTGCTTAAATTCAGACGTCCCCACAGGATGCACTGAATCTCAAGTCACCTTAAAAGTGGCACAATGCTATTTATTAACAATAAATCTACTTGTTACAGCATTTAGCAAATGCATACACCTGATACAATACTACAAAGTGTTTGCTTGTGCCCCTTACTCAACTCTCGACCCTTCCACACCACCACAGTCTATTAATGCAGGATACACTAAGGAACATCACTAAGAGCAAATAAAAAACAATCAGTCATGAGAATGGGGAAACATCTTGACAGGAACAGACAGGATGTGGTAACACCCAATTTCCTCCAGAAAAATCATGCCTTGCAAAACCATACTGTTACTTGCACTAGATTTATTCTGTGCTGTACACAAAACACTTCTTTCTAATACAGTTCAAAGGATATGACACTATTTTATACGTTTCCTTTAGGCTTATGCTTGAATGTATGTCATTATTCCAGACAGAAGCTTGGCCCAGGTAAAAATGTACTGTAAAATTTGTAGAACCATGAAGTGACCAAATTACCAACAGAATCCATAGTGAAATAATTTATGGTCAGTTTATAATCAACCAAGTTTACTATTATACTATGAATTTTGACAGTGGAAAGACAAAGTAGTCCAATTACCATAAAAAATTCATAGTAGAACTGTGAACGTTATGGCCAAATTGTCAAAGTTCACAATAATTAAATATCAAGCAATTTACAGCTTTACTATGAAATTTCACAGTACATTTTTTCCTGAGGGAGTCATATATATCGTTATGCACACCCACAATCCAGTTGAATGTGAACTACAGTCAGTCATAACTACTCAATCTCATTTACCACAGTCAGGGTATTTGAATAAAGCACAGATATTACAGCTAGTGACAACTGGACGCAATTTAGGTTCGAGTTTTCATTTTACTGAGTACTGGGACTGACGAGAACATGTAAAGTTGTCCATAAACGGATCTCATTACAGGGCTGTTTTCCCATTTGGCCTGACCTACGATATTTCGTCAGTGTTTGGCGTAGGGAGTGACATGGCAGGAGTCAAAAGCCCTGGGAAATGTAGTGAGGAAAAGTCAAGGTCACGACTATAATCGTTTTAGGGTTTATTTGACTTTTAATACATTGTTTAATAAACTACATCAAATTTTTTATACTTTACTATAAAATAAGTTTATGTTAATCATTTTGCCCAAATCTAGTTTATTGTAAGTGTCTTAAAAATGGTTAAGGTATTCCATGCTATGATATATACAGCATATAGAAAATACTTCTACAATAAATTAAACTTACAGTGGATTTGTCATGAACGTATTACTCCATCGTATATATTGGGGACTGCCCGTATCTGATCCGTATTTTTTCAGCATTGGGTTCAGCATTGTGATACAGTTTACATTTGAGAATTTCTTTATATTTGTGGCGTTAAACTGACGTGACCTGGGGGGTCTTCAAGCAGCATAAAAAGCTTCATTACAACATAGCAGAGCAGATTTAGGAAAGAAAAAAGAAAAACTATATACTAAACAATCCAATCTTTTCTGATAACTGTCTCAATCCATGACGCTATTCGTGAACCACCGCACTGAGAATAAGAAGTGAAAGAGATGACAAATAGGAAGTGATGCCACCTTTGTAACCATCATCCTGGTGTGAATTTCCTAGAGGATCAATGTTGACCCTGTCTTACATGAATTCTTTCACCACAGCAACAAACACTTTCTTGATTCAGGTTAAAGACCTCACAAACCGCTTCTCGAAAACAAGCCAAATGGAAGCCCGTGTTTAATGGAGTCATGACTAACACATGGGTTAGACTAAATGATGGGCTGTATTTTGCCATGAGCTTGCACAGGGGGCTACCGTCACAACGAAGGCCTTTGCTTAACTGATAAATATGGCATACAGTAATTCCTGTAATGACTACGTCCTAGAAGGATGGAGAACTGCTGCCTAAAGATAACATAGATGAAACCAGATTTAATGTCTTATCATATATGCATGATGAACCCTCATGAGATTTATACAAACTACAGTGTATGAACATATGACCACTTGAATGTCCAAATCTGTGGGCAAAGCTACGTAATTAGTCCCCTTTTTCGTTGATTATGGCAGTCTGCTTTCTCTAGGAAGATTTCTACATTTTGGAATAAAGCATTTGCCTGCTAATGTTGGGCAATACATTCTGGCTCGCAGTCTGCATTTCAGTTCATCCAAAATACTCAGGATGAGATTGAGGTCAGATATATGTGAATGTCTGTCAAGTTCATTTATATCCAACATGCCAAACCATTGATTTGTGCATTCATTGAGAAGGGCATTGTCATGCGGGAACAGGAAAAACACATTTTCCCCACACCGCTGCCAAAATACAGAAGCACACACAAATCTGAGTGCTTGCTCTGTGTGAATGTTATTGTATGCTGCAGCATTAAAATATCTCTTTGTTAGAACTGGAGGGCTCAATGTCCTTTAGCACCAATCTAAAGCGGTAAACATCCCCCAAACCCAAATCCAATTTAGGAAAAGTGCCAAACTACAACAGTACCAAGCTGAAGATTCTTAGCTTGAACTCATTCTGTTTCTCCATAGTGTTTGTTCACAAAGGTCATAAAGCTGGATGTTTAATTTCATGTACATGTTAGCAATAGATGCAGTTAAATCCACTAGTAAGAAGGGGTGCCTACATAGTTCTTCCTATTACGTCTGACTTTAGCGAAAATGGCAAGGCTACTGACCATCTCACAATGTCGTTAGCGCCTCTTCATACAAATACACAGGCATGTGAGCAGTAGAAGTACTGTCCCGGCCACTGAAAGAAGGATGATGTAGGTATTCCTACCTGTAACACACAAGCATATTGAAATGATAAACGACAAATGGACAAAACACCAAAAATGAATTAATCTGAGCTAATAATTCATCTGCTAACTGGATAACTGGTTGGCTCGATGCCTTTAACCCTTTAATAAAAAAAGCATGTAATGCATATTCAATTGCTTGAACAAGAGCCACAGAAAAAGCTAAAGATGTCAAACTAATTAGGGTTTAGTTAGCTTTAGTAATGCATTTTGATTTCAGTAACTTAATTCAAATTACTAAATGAAATCCTGTGTGTTCACAAAGCGTAAGTTTGCAGTTTAGTGATCCAGGTTGCTTGAGAACGCTACGTTAATAACCACAAACAGTCAAACGCACAGCTCTAAATAACAGGGTCGTGCTGTGCTTAAGGATCACAGATAACACTTACATGACACCTAAATAAGCCCTTAATAACAGATCACATAAATCTACATAGCATTTATCAAAACTTTTATCAGGTGTCACCTATGAAAAATTGGTGTTAAGATAACACCTGAGTAAAATGATAGGTTTGTGTTGACCAAAACATATGTTTTGACATTTTAGCACCTGGCGTATGTATGTTGTAGCTAACAAAACTATACTGCTCGCAAGAATACTTCAAAATGAAAGATCCCATGATGAAATACTGGCCAATTGTTGTGAGAAGTGTACTAGAGGGTTAGGCAATTAAACTGAAACACCTGGTTTTAGACAAAGGTCTGACTATAGCAGCCCGGCCGTGTTTATTGACCCTGTGGATCCTGACGGACAGTTCTGGTGGAAACAGGAGAGTTGAGGTG
>JAVSBV010036560.1:0-11429 GCA_033117975.1 Parotocinclus spilosoma | reverse complement strand
AAATATTCGTCGGCGGATCCGCGAAACAGCAATAAAAAATGTCTGCCTTATCACACCCTGCACTGCACCTCACACACTCCGGTCCTCTAGTATGCATCTAGACTCTTTTTTTTGTTTTGGCTCCCAAGTGGTGAAATGAAGTTCCCCTTAATGCTCGAACAGCTGAGTCTCTGGCTATTTTCAAGACTTATTTATTTAGCACTTACCAAGACTAATGCCCTATTTTTCTTTCTCTCTCTCTCTAAATACACACACACAATCTTTACAGTTTTAGAAGTGTATTCTAGATTCCTGATCGTTAGGAATGGATTATGTTGTTGATGTCTGAAAGCACTTTTGTAAGTCAGATACGCTCGTCAAAATTGGACAATAGAAAGTTGGGGGGGAAAAAACATTGCCCAGTCTTGATTTCTGCTGCAACATTCATATTTTAAGGTCAGAATTTGGCGTAAAACAACATGAAAGTATGCCTCCATCCTGTCGTATATCACTAGTTCTGTTTGTCACACTTTGGGCCCCTTAATACCAACTGATTACACTGGTCTACATTTAAAAAAAAAAGTTTTCTTCTGCCCTAATTATTTTTGCTCTGATTTTACCCAAATGAAAAGTTCTACTTACAGATATGAAGTAAAAAAATGCATCTAACTTGTTTGATTAAACATTATAAAGTTAAATATGAAGGTTAATATCTGAAGTAGTAGTGTCACGTAAAATGCACTGCTCACAAAAAATGGGGCATATTTAATTTTTTGAGAGCAGTATACAAAACATGCAACTATTGTCTAACCAAGAGTGCTATAGTTGTGTCAATTTTAATTGTTAGTGAGAAATTTTCCCTTTTTGGATGCTCTAAAAATGTTATGATCAGGGTTATCACACTGTAAAGCATGAGGGGATGTAGTTAAGATGGCTATCAAGGAAATTCATTATTTCACCCATATTTGCTCCCTGTCTTTGAAAATCAATGAACAAAATTTGAACTAAAAGGTTATAATTTTCAGCCCTGAAGTTAACAAGAAAGTTTATCACATCCGAGCAGACCTTTTCCATAGTTTTCATAGAATTGAGAAACTTTAATCACTGCACTTTAATCACAAGTCTAATTTGCAGACCATCAAATATGCCAGCTTTCAGCAGGAAATTTGGTTCGCAGTTACTTGAAGAACTCACCATCTAAATCCAATTGACTGAATGTTATATGCAATGGGAGCAGCAACACTCTGTGAGAATTAACAAGTGGGTCATCGTTAATTTTCTTTTCGCAAATCTAAACTATGGCGTGCCGCTCTTTCCTTGTATAATGTTCTGCCTTTGTTGACTATCAAATAAACAAACAAACAAACCGATCTGAAAATAAGACATCTCTCATGTTATTCATCACCAAACCAGGTTGTCACTGGCCTTCTTTCTTTGTCCTTTATGTTGATACTGCAGCTAGTTACAGCTTACAGGCTTTTAAGATGCGTGAATGGATGAGTGAAAGCCAAAGAGATGTAATGTCCATTAGGGAACACTGCTTTGTCCACTTTTGAAATCTTTCCTTCCTGTCCATCACTAATAATGCAGAGGGGGTTGAAAGGCTTTGCTCATTTCAGCTGATACGGGGACTATCTCCATCGATGCATGCATTTGCCTCCATGACTGAAGATGAGGGGACAGTGGAAAGCAATCAGGAGCTCATCAATTTAATTAAGGTGCGTTGGTTGTCTTCTATGCATGTACAGGGCATGTGTGCATTTGATCCGAATTGCACTTTATACTAAATAAATGAATGCCAATCTTAGGTATGATTAGAAATTTTGGCTTTTGTGGATGAAAGTGTTTGATAAGCAGTTGACGATCCCAATCCAGGGGTATCTTATTTTTGCACTTTGTAGATATCAAATTATCTGGATTGCATGCATTTAGTCGTTTATCTTTTCATAACTTGCTTCGTCCTAAGTCCTAAAAATCTCCATGCAGTTCTATGACCATTAAAACCCTAAACCTAAGTAAGGCCATGAGGCCAAGGAGAATAAAACCATTTTGATGAACCATAATATGGTTTAAATATACATTATTTAAAGTCTGAAATTAAAGACTGAATATTTAAAGTTTTGTTCATTTTGATTTCTATAAAATACCTCGGCAGCACGGTGGCTCAGTGTGTAGCACCACTGCCTCACAGCAAGAAGGTCTCAGGGTCCCGGGTATTCCGGTTTCATCCCACAGTCCAAAGACATGCATGTTAGGTTAATTGGTGTCTCTAAAGTGGCCCTTAGTGTGTGACTGTGTGTGTGTGCCCTATGATGGATTGGCAACCTGTCTAGGGTTGTTCTTGCCGTTGCGCCCAAAGTTGCCAGGTGGCCACTGGCTGGTGTAACCTCGTGCGGATTAAGCAGATGATAATGGATAGATGGATGGATGGATTTAATTTTCTGTTCGCTGAACTAAAAGCCTAAAGTGACTAAACAGCCATTTTGCTTACTAGTCATAATACATTAGCAGCTAATACTGATCGCTGTAAAAATGATGCACAGCAAGTGCCCTGCCCCCCAAAACTCACACAAATGCATACAGATACAAAACTAAAAATGCAATGGACGACAAACGTGAAACACGGCAACATAATAGAATTAACTACACAGCTAAAGAATCCAGCAGTAACGCTTTTTAAACCTGCTTTCAGAACCAAGTTTTTTGGTTTTGCTTAATGCTGTTACTTCTCAATGGATGCATTTGACTTGCCAATACAGCCAATTTACCAAGACAAACTTTGTTTTAGGAGGACAGAGCAGAAACTGTGCTATGCCAAGTGACAAATGACTAAGTGTCATACTGAGAGTCGCTGAGGTGTCTAGTACAGCCAGTTCTACTACCAATAAAATGAGTCATCACACATTGGAAGGGGTGCAGACATACCAGGTCATCGTTAGAAAGCATTTAGAACTTTATCCAGAATTACCTTTAGAATGTAGTAAACATGCTATCTGCTCACCAAAATGATGGGATATTTCAGTGTGTGTGTATGTGTGTGTATCTATCAAGTAAATCTATCATGATGTTATAACAATAGTTTGTTCCTGATACAGCTTGTTGTGTAGAGAATCTAATTAATTATTTAAATCGGTGGTATTTTCTGATAATGATCCACAAGGCAACGGTAAACTTTAGTCCATAAATAAGCGTAACCTTTATGTTGCTGTGTTTTGCTGCCCTCATTTCACCTCTACATGGCTGATATTTGCTCTCCAAGCAGTTTAATTTGAATTAGGCCTCATCATACATGATTTGACACCGGTTCGTACAACGGGGGAGAAAAAAAACTAAACAAAACATAAATGAATAGGTTGTCACGATGCAAAGGTGCAGTGTGCCATTAAAAGTCATTTGGGTAAACAATTGCATTCACAAGCACTAAGCCTCGGGATATGTTGTACCCTTTTGTATGATATGCTGCTTATGACATCGATACCTTATGATAAATAATGCACAGATTGTTTCTGTTGTAGTGGGTCAAAATCCACTCATCGGTCATTTTATGAGCTACACATCCTTGCTTTTACACCCATTGTCCATTTATTAGTTCCAAATACCATATAGATGCACTTTGTAGTATTATAATTACAGACTGTAATCCATCTGTTACTCTAAATACTTTATTTATCCCCTTTAGTCAAGTCAAATTTATTTCTTTAGCACTTTTATAATGGACCATTGTCTTAAAGCAGCTTTATAATATTAGATTTTCTGAAAAGGCCAATCCCAAATTCAGCAAGCCTAGGACGACAATGAAAAGGAAAAACTCCCTAAATATAATAGGAAGAAACCTTGGGAGGACCAAGACTCAAAAAGGGACCTGACCTGACCTTCAAAACACAAACTTAGCTTATTCGGACTCACCACTCAAGATTAAAAAAAGTCAAGAATCAAGACTATTCTGTGTCCTGGCACCCAGGTGGTCTCTTGCTGAATTCCAGTGAAGGCTGAAAATGCACCTTTACTATCCTTTGATCACCTTCGTTCTTCGATCACCTGAGCGATCTTTAGTTGTAACTGACCCTCCCTCAAACATACACAGTCTGACCAAGTTGGAAGCTGGAGGTAAAGCTGCAGCTCTTCACTGTGGAGAGTTAGCGTAATAGACAGCTGGCCCACCCGTGCGTCATCTCTTATGCACTCCAGTGAAGTACATTTAATGTTTTGAGAGAACAGAAAAATGGGAATTTGTTCAATTTGTCAGCCCTTTAGACCCGCTGTCAGTTTCCTGTACGTGCAGAGGGTTGTGTGAGCTCAATTAAAAAAACAGTCCTGACCTACACCTTCAGCTATTATGTCAGCATAGGAGTGGCCTCAAGCGCTAAAGAGGTTGCTTTTGAAGAGTGATGCAGGTCTCGCTGGTTCCGCTTTGAAAAAGAGCCAGGTTCCCTCCAGCATGGAGAGGGAGAGATCACAGGGTTCATGTGGAGTCTTTGTTGCGTTTTCATGCTATCTGATTTCCCATCATGTCCTCCTTCTGTCCCTGCTTCTCCCGGCTCAGAACAAACTCATCTTCCTGTACGGCTCTAAGTTATAAGCTACACTTACAAACGTGCACAACTTGGCAGTTTAGGCTTCTTTCCTGTTGGACTCTGCAATTAGTTGTCAATGTCATCATCTTTCAAAAGGTATCCTCCCTTTTTATTATGGTGTCCAGACTATTATGAATCTCAGTGCATAATTATTAGACTTCAGGAGTCCATTTAAAAGATTCACTGGTCGTCCTAATCAGCCAATCACATGGAAGAAACTTCATGAATGTATTTGTGTAGGCATGATCAAGACAGAATTCTGTATCAGAAATGGGCAGAAAGGTGATTTAAGTGACTTTGAAAGTGGCATGGTTGTTGGTGCTTGACGGGCCTGAGGTCTGGGTGTTTAAAAAAAAAAACATCTACTGGGATTTTCTCACACAGCGCCATCTCTTGGGTTCGTAGAGCATGGCCTAAAACAGACAAAATATTAAGGGTTCTCAGGGTGGACAGAAGAACATCTCTGAATGCACAACACCTCCTTTAAGAACAGGAAACCAAGGCTACGTTTCATAATGACTCACCAAAACTGGACAAATGTTTCCTGGTCTGATGAGTCTTGATTTCTGTCAGAATTTGGTGTAATCAACATAAACACAGGGATATACCCTGCTTCATATCAATAGTTCAGGCTGCTGTTGCTGTATGAGCTTCGGTTAAACACCACAACCTACAGAGTATTGTTGCTGACCATGTGCACCCCTTTATGAGTACTGTACTATTTTCTGAGGGCTTATTCCATGTCACAGAGCTCAAATCATCTTAAACTGGCTTTTTGAGCATGAGAATGGGTTTATTGTACTCAAACGGAAAGTACATAAAATGCAAAGATATAAGACATGCAGTGTGTCTTAATATTACTTTGATTTTTATACAGTTGCAGACAGTATGAACCAAATGTGTTTTCATCTGTTAATAAACATCCTTTTCTGCATTTCAGGCCTGTAACACATTTACCACTTTGTAATGTTGCCATTCATTGTTACCAAAATTGGAAAGATTTTTTGGCACAGAGGATACGCAATGATTTATTTTTTTCAGCTGACATTTTGTTTCATTCATGCTGCAAACACATCTGTTTATTGGTGACATCTTAAAGGTAGCTTATGTTGCTCTAAATTCTTAGTGTACTTTTTCTACATTAATGCTGCATCACAGAAATGTGGACTGTGATGGCCTAGTGGGTAGGGTACTGGACTAATGACCAGAAGGGCCAGGGTTCAAATCCCGCCACAGTTGGGACCCTGAGCAAGACCCTTAAGCCACCATTGCTTGGATTGTAAGACTTTAGTCATCATAAGTAGCTCTGATAAGGGTGTTTGCTAAATGACATAAATGTAAATGCATGGCTTTATATATATAGCCATCCACATCTCTCTCTCTCTCTCTCTCTCTCTATATATATATATATATATATGTGTGTGTGTGGGTGTGGGTGGATGGATGGCTAGATTGCTGGATGGCTGGATGGCTGGATGGATGGATGGCTGAATGGATGGATGAGATATTGGCTGTTAGATATTGAATTGCTAAACAAACATTTGAAGTAGGGTAGATAGTGACCCTACCAAAGTCCATATGAAAACTGAAAGCACTGAGCCCTACACCACCTGCAACATATTATTTAGACTTAGACATAGACTGCATACCAATTACTTTACATCTGAAGGAAATGTAAAGTAGATTAGAACTGTTGATGGATGAAATTGTATACGGATTAGATCAAATTTGGGTGAGATCTGAAATAGCATGATAGTGAACTGGAGAACATCTGAGATGGTTAAAATCATTATTTAAAAGCAGGGTCACATTTTAACAAGATCAAAATCATGTTTTTAACCATGGATAACCTTATTGAAACTGACTTAGAAAAAAAAGAGTCTGTTGTGTCGTTAACTTTGGAACTTAAAAAGAAAAGAAAAGCAGAGAGTAATTTATGAAACTTATCCCAAGAAAAGGCTGTCATACCGAGCCATGGTGGTTCAATCATTGATTCATTTTTGTAGGTCAGGGTCATGGGTAAGGCACAGGGTGCAGTTAAGTCAGGACACACACACACACACACACACACACACACACACACACACACACACAGGCACAGGTATGATCTTAAAATGTGTAATATTAATCATAAATAAGCTATTTCTGTTGCATTTTTCAGTATTTGGTTTTATTGTACCTGTTAAATGATAACGAATGTTAAATATTACAATTAAAACAAACATGACTTTGACACGACACCTTCCACTAAAATATGGAAGGTGGATAAACATTCAATTTTGTTAGTATATAAACTTTGTTTGCTAACTTTACAAAATAAAAGCAATTAAAAACGCCTAGTTGTGTCTGCATGCTCCGTGCACGCCCGTAACCAAGCGTGTTGTCTTATGTTTAACCTATAAAATGAATAAACATAGCATGTTGAGAATTTGTTTAAAAACTGAAAGGCTGTCTGTGATTTATTCAAATAAAATCAATCAAACTGGTTTATTTTCTGGTAATAGTTGCATCTCTGTACAAGGTTTTAAACTTGTGCCAGATTCATTATCATTAGTTTGCTTTTTCTGTGGCACAAGAGAAAACAGGGGAAGCGAGATCATAAAGAATCATGTGCTCACAAGCCCGGGTACATTCATTTATTATTTGCTGTCATGAGCAGGTGCGTAGAAGAAGACAGTTTGGGACAGTTTGCCAAAAAAAAGCTAAACGGTTCTTTGAGAGGGACGGAGGGAGAAAGGAGAACAGAAGATGATATACAGGGTTGTCACTTCAGTCTGGATGTCTTAGAAAGGCCGCTGGGTGTCTCTGCTTACCCAGTTCCACTTCTGTCATGGCTTTGAACAGAATTCCACGCCGAATAAGGTCACCCTGAAAAGGCCGCCGGTAAATAGAGAGGTAGAGGCAAAGGAATCGGCTAAAGCGCTGTGGCATACTCTCATTTAGCATGATGTCTGGAAAGGCATTACTCCGCCCCAACGGTGTGCTTCAGGAGCGTCGCCTAATCCCCAGCCCTGTGAAAAGCGATTGTGGAATTTCTCTATAATCCTGCGATAATGGTGCACGGCTGTAGCTCCTAGTGAAACGAGGTTGGTGGAGCTTCTTTTAAATCCAGCACTGTAGTGTTATTTTCACCCAAAAATCCATATGCTCATTGTATGCATGTGATTATTTCCTGAATGTAGCAGTGCTGCCATGTGACCACAAAAACAACCCAATTAATATACACACACAGCTAAAACGCACCCTAAAAGAAATGAAAAAAAAAAAATGGCATGTTCGCTTTTAGGCAGATATGTAAATGATTACTACTATGGTCTAATTAGATATTGAGTTTTACAACAAGAGGGCCTAAAATGCTTTCCCTGCTGCCCTAGAAAAAGGCTCTCAGGGGCTACTTTTGGGCAGTGTACGTCTTGGCGAGAGATCGTTGACTGCTTGACATGCCTCTACGACGCACATGAAGGCATTTTACCAAGTTTTACCAAGACTTTGACAGGGAGTGTTTGATCAGCCGACAAGCACAAGCATTTCAAACAGTTTTTGTCCACCATTCAGACACAGGTGGCCCCTTCTCCTTCATTTGCAATGGTGGTGAGAACCACTAGCAGTTTTGGGAAAACACTTTTTAAATGAAAATAATATTTCATGTCGTTTTAAATCATGTGAATAAATAAATAAAAAACAAAAAACAATATATATATATATATATATATTATAAGAGCATCACACACTCATACAGACAGTAATCAGTTCACCTACTGCAATGTTTTTGGTCACTGAAATAACCCAGAAAAAGTGTTCTCCTGATGAAGGCCACATATGAGACAATGTAGGAGAGGCTTTTAGTTGCTTAGGGGTTTAGAGAGACCTCACTATTACACATGGAGTGATATTTGTTGGCCAAATGAGTAACAACTTTCTCCCCCATTCGTCCACAATATGTTTAATGGTAGATTTGTGGCACCCAAACCAACAATAGATGGTTATATTACTACTTATTTCCAGCCAGAAGTGTTACGAAATAGGAGGGAGGACCCAAGGATGCGGGAATGGGAATCAAACGACGCTTAATAACAACTAGGGATAACAAAAAAGGCAGGGTAAAAGGCTTTCCAAAATACAAAAACGCAAAAGAGAAAAACACGCAGCGGTTGTGCGTCCAAAGTGGGAATGGCACCGACAGCTGACATACACGCCGAAGCGCCAGAGGGCGGACATGCATGAGCACAGTAAAGCACCGATTTAGGACGTTTCCAGCTCCAGAAAGCCAGGGGGCGAGTCAAAGCGTAAGTGCGCTGAGAGCACTGAATAAGCCGTTCAGGGCCCATCCCAAACGGAGCAGCCAACCAAACGGAGTGACGCTAAGCGGTGCAGAGAATTGAGGCAAAGCCTCAGGAAACCCTGATATTTCCCTAACCAGCTTTGTTATCTCAGGGGTTTCCCCCTTACTCATCCGTCAGCACTAAAACCCCCGGGATGTCACCAAGCGTTGATATGGACGCATACAAGATTGAGCTCCCTGGATTCCCGCTACGAATTGCGCGTGACACCGAACAATGCTAAGACCCGCACTTAAATAACGGGACCTCCAGGTGTTCGTCATCAAGTCGCCAATCAAACACGGGATATTAACCGCCTCACCGATTGCTCTGTAACTGCGCTCGATGAAGACGGCGACTCGCACGAGGTAGGACTCAACAATCATGCACTGGAAAAAGTCACATATTGCATAGGCAGGGCTCAGTCTCTCAAGGGAACGTAAGATTATTATATGTTATATCTATAAGTATAATAGCCCACCAACATGCACCAAACAAAGTAAACACCAGTTAAAATACTAGCTTCCACCTTAAACCCAATGACTGAGAGTTTGCATGACCAAACACTGTATCTGCAATTCCAAATGCTATTGATGATGAAATATGACATAACCCTCTTTGTAATATAATATCTCACAATAATAGCTATAGGTCACAATAATCCAAATCTGGTTTTTTTGCCATGTTTAACGAATGAAATCAGGTTCAATTCATCTCACACAGCAAACTAAACCCCACAACCTTCTCTGTGTCTCTGCAAGTCATAGTCATTTAGTGCTGCAATCATGCATATTTGCTTTCATACTGTAGTTATTTTGACTCAAATTGTTTCACCCCATTTTCTTCGGGTTAGATTAAGGAAGCTTTCCGGGGCTTTGAATAATTTAATCCAATCTCTTTGAAAAAGTAATGCAGAGCTCTGCAATGCATGAAACCCTGCACCTTGGCACCTCGGCATCTGCTGGCTGAGAAACTGCCTTGAGAAAAACCAAACCTCACTTCAAAAGCAATTATTTACATTCAACCAATACATGCTTAGAACTGATCCAATCTTATAACCAAAGCAATTGCTGTCTTTCTGGTAACCTTCTGGTACCTTAACCTCTAGGCTAGCACAGACCCATAAAACTGCTATAGCATGGCACTTGCATGTTAAAATGCTCAACAACAAAAGCTCACGGATAAACTTGGAACTGAACCCAGGACTGAACCAGTGACCTTTAGATCTTCACAGCATGCTCTCAGTCAGCTATACTCACTGAAAAAATAAATAAAATACTCTACCGAGAGCAGTCGGGATCAAAGGAAACGTTATATGGATGAATGATTATAAATACGTGATCTCAATAATAGAGTGAAAAGATTCATTTATTGGGGAAACTACAACTGAAAGGAGGCTCTAGTTACCCTGTTAGCCTAGCCTGGATACAAGATTAGATACGGTTGGGTATGGAAGCACACAGGTTCTGTATGGTATCCTATGGCGCATTTGTCCACAAATGTTGTCGATCCTGCACGCTCATAGGGTCCTAGAGATGGTGTCCCAGCTAGTCCCATAAATGTTTGATTGGTGACCGGACAGGACAAGGAAGTGTTTTAATCTGGCAGAGGTATTCCAAGCAAAACAAAACCTGGATTTGTTACTAAAGACAAAACGGTTCCAATCAGTGGCAGTCATGGTTTCTAGTTCATGACATCACTGCAAACTATGGGATTTGAGAGACTTTTTAAAGGACTGGTGGAAGAGCATTTTTACACCCCCTTGTGCTAAGATTTAGTGTCTAATCAGAGCGCATATGTAATTATTGAAATGTCTGCATGAGACAGAACTGAATGCTGAATTTTATAGCAGTTTCAGATTTGTAACTTTTCTTTTTTTGTCAATAAGCGTATTTTGCCCACTGCCTTATATTTTTTAGTACTTTACCAGTTTTTATTGGTATTTGGGAGCATTCATACATGATATATTTAAATTGTGTGCTTGTGTAACTGGGGATAGACAGGGACTGTCATAGATTGCTATCAAATTTCTGTCAAGTAATAAAGTGAGTCTCCGCCTGCAGATCAATCTTAACTCATTTGATACTCTGCAGTAGTACAAGCCTAAGCAATTACATTTGATTTGAGATGAGCAGTACATTAGCTTCAGTTCTCAGGCTTACGTTCGTCTCACTCACTAGAGACCAACCATTAAAACTGTAAAGAGTTTCAAAATATTTCACTTACAGAGGCTTGGTTTGCTAAAATATTTTTATACAAAGATATGGGCAGTTATCATTACTAAGGTATCCCAGACTACATCCCAGTACAACTAAGCACCATTTAACAACCATCCCAGCCACGTCTGTTCACTCTAATGACCAAGGTCTTAACATTTACGTATAACACATTTCAAAAGGAAAAACATTTCTGTCTTTTAGGGCAGCGCTGTGGATCGGTGGGTAGCCCTGCTGCCTCATGGCAAGAAGGTCCCGGGTTCAATCCCAGTGTGGAACGGCCTGGGTCCTTTCTGTGTGGAGTCTGCATGTCTTTCAAGTGTCTGCGTCGGTTTACTCCG
>JAVSBV010036549.1:0-11429 GCA_033117975.1 Parotocinclus spilosoma | reverse complement strand
TCCTAACCCATAAGTAACTACATTTTCTCTTTTCTCTCCAAGGTGATGTTCCGGTACCAGTTCCAGCACCACACACTTAGATGTTCCTCCACCTCAGCATCACTCTACTGGTATTCATCAACAGAACCCAGTCAGTAACTCCCTCCATCATCAGGAGACGATGTGCCTCCAAGGACTTCCCAGTGAGGACTCATTTTAAAATCTACAGTCGAATCCGGTTAATTGGACCACCGGTTAATAGGACCAGCCACTTATTTGGACCAAATCCTAAAGTACCGAAACAAATCATATTATATACGTGTAATGGTATTCGCTTATTTGGACCAAAATTCCGCTTAATCGCCCTAGGCATGCTCAATCTGGGTTCGGACTTTTACGACACTAGACAATGCTTTGTTAACTTATGCACGTGTACACTTTTAGAATCTTTTAAACTAGAAAATTTCCCTCAACAATCACTTTCAGTTCTATTAGCAAAATATTAATTAAGCAACCGATTTATTATAAGTGTGGTTTTATCAATAAAATACAGCAATGTGAAATACATTTCCTCCTTACGGCCTGTATTAACCCACTTAAAATGGTCAGCAGGGAGAGATTGTCCCTCCATATGACCAGCTCAGAAACATTGCTCATGGTAATGATGCCAGTGAAGCTCCATCCCCGCCTTCGAAGTCTCATCGTTCCACACATCCTAACCTTTATTCCTGGTAATGATTCCTTAGAGACCTCACTTTTTAGATCATTCAGAGGGTGAAATGCAATCTCCCTTCTGGCCTCATTCATTGTCTTTCTCTCAAAATCAACTATAGTAGCTTGTAAAAAGTATATGCTCCCATTGTGGGTTGCCTCTGTTGACTACTACACTGAGGGGATACACACAAGCTTAATGTCTAGCTATTAAAAACAAAAGTGCCCTCTAACTGTAAAACAATGAGTGCTCTGTTGGTAGAAAGAGCTCCTCATGGATATATAATGAGGATTGAGATGCAACGCTACCTGCAGAATGCGGTCCCCTTCTTGAATACGACCATCTCGGGCTGCAATGCTGTTTGGCCCAATCTGGAAAAGGGTGGAAACTGCACAATTAGGATTAATCAGATTTAAAGTGCAAAAGTAACTGGACAGTGTCATATTTTGCTGTTTTAGCATGTTTTCCAATTTATTTATGGTTGCATTTCCAAATAAAATTCAAGATATATACACTGCTCATAAAAATTGAGAAATATTTCAAGATTACAAATACAAAGAGGATCCCACAAGACTGACCATACACCCTACTGAACAGTCAATGTGGGGCATTCACATCCATATATGATGTCAGCATTGATATCACAGTGTACACATAAAATAGCCATTTTTTCAACTTGCATGACTGCAATATTCAAGATAAGCTCAGCTTATTATTAAAGTTTATTAAAGTTTGTGACTATTTAATAGGAGACAAAAACTTAAATGAAAATTAGTATTGCTGATATAAATAATGTGTCTGAGTAAAAATAAGGAAGGGGGAAGCAAATACTGTAGAATTTGGAAATATCCATTATCCCAGTCTCTCTACACATACATGACCACCCACTACTCCTTTTCAACAACAGACGGCATACTTCCATGGCAAGACTGAAACCACATCAAGGAATGGACTAATCTCTGGTGCTTAATTACAATTTTTGCCAGCTACTTAATCAGAGTGGCACAGGATGATGCCACATTAATGATGCCCTTACCACCCTCAAAAAAGGAAAATTGTGTCTGTGCAAAACACAGCCAGGCCACAAACACAGGCAAGTATCAAATACGTATTCCCCACATTGGTAGGCCACTGCATTGACTGCTGTGCCACCAGGACACCCTAATATCACACTATTTATTGAAACAAAAGTTAAAACATTACAGTGCAATCCAAGTTTATTGTTTAGTAATATATTCTTATTAAATATATCCTTTATTCAGTAGTTATATGCGTACAGGAGTGTGAACTCTTGTGAAAGTGCATCATGGCATAAGAAAAAAAGATTTCAGATGACTGAAAGAATGTTAATGCTCATCAAACATGAAAAGGTTTTTAGAATTGGAAAATTTGACTATACCATTTACCATATACCATTCTGATTGTGTATAAATAGAGGAAACTAAAGACTATATGTCAGGGTTACAAGGAAAAAGTCACTGCTCTGCAAAAAAACAACTGCTGCCTATCTTTAGTTTGCTAAAGATCATATGGACAAGCCATTTTGTACTCGGCTGGAAAAATGATTTGTGGATAGATTAATAATTTTGGTTTTTGCTTTAATTAAGAATTGATATGTCTAAAACAAGGAAAACACAGCAACTGATAAAACATGGCAGTGGATCGTATCATAGAATGCATCTGTTTGCTGCATCTGGGCCAAGATGGCTAACCATCATTGATGGAACAATGAATTCTGAATGCTATCAGCAAATAATGGGAAAACATAATCCTACAACGTGCACTGATGGTACACAGTCATACAGATAAAAACTCATAGCAAATAATTACTCAGTACTAGAGGCCTGCTGCATAACCAGGATATTCAGTTTCATCCTACCACATGCAGACCTAAGGCAGTGCAACCCATTTATTGTAATTTGAGTCTCACAGCAAGATTAAGGTTTGACTGGTTCCCCAGTTTGCCCATATCGTAGATCCTTGGTAATTAATACTAAGTGACGGGGCAGGCACATCTTTCATTTGATTATCAATTCTAGTCGATTCTTGTCTTCATTCTAGTCTTACTTCATCTCCAGTGATGACTGAAAGTTGGAGTCTCCCATCTTAGTACATTATTACACACATTAGGGGATATTTCAAAATAAATATGAAGCGATTTAAAAAAAACATGTAATTTCATTTAATTAGATTAGATAATTAGAAAAGCCAAAGAAAAGTCAAATAAAGTTGTTTGATTAGGTAAAGTGTTTCAAATTCAATTATGGTGATACAGGTTATATAATCATTGGATAAACAGAAGGATGTCAAACTGGATGACAATGCCCCACATTCACTGTTCACTAGTGTACATGGTCACCCAAGAGAGCCAAAAAACACTAACAGTGATGGGGCATAAACAGGATCAAATTGTCCAGCAGTTCTTGTGGGATCCTCTGACACTTTTGCTCCGGGGCAACATTCAGCTGAAGAGGTGTTGTGGGACGCATTTAGCCAGACATTTTTCCAGTACCTTCCAAGCATTTTCAATGGGATTCAGGTCTAAAGAATGTGAAGGTCAGTCCATGTGTTTAATTTCTGCCTCCAGAAGCATGTTGTTGATGAGATGTGCATGTTGAGGCCTTACATTAATGCCCATGAAAAGAAAGTAGTAGCATAGGGTACCACTATAGGCTGCAGGACCTCATCTCGGTATCTGACAGCAGTCAGTGATCCATGTCTAATGACATGGAGCTCTGCTCACCCCCAATGCTGATGCCAGCCCAAACCATGATTCCACCACCCCAAAGGAGTCATTTTCTTGCATTAAACGTGGATTCTCCTGTGTTCCTCGTTCACGCCAGATCAGGACACAGTGGCTGTTAGGCTGCAAACAGAACCGTAACTCACCAGAGAAAAGGACAGCTGACCACTCATCAAGGGCCCAATGATGATGCTCATACGCTCACCTTCTATGTGTTCTATGGCATTCAGTAGATAGTGAAATGCATACCATTGGTCACTGGGCATGCAGTCAAACACAATGGAGTCTATTTTGTATGGTCTGGGTTCTGAAGAAACTGACCACGCAACTCTGTTGCATAGCTGCACCTGCTTCTTCTTCTTGCCAATGAGGTCAAGTAGCAATCATCTCTTGCTGTTGTGGCAGATGGGCGATCCTCCCCTAGTCTTCTTCATACTGTTCCAGTCTCTTGAAAGTGATTCCACAATCTGCTAATCACACTTTGGAATGTTCCAAGTGTTGTTACCACTGCTGTCTGTGTTTGACCAGTTTCATGTCGTCCTGTCCAAGCTCCACGTTTAGGCAGATCGTGTTTAGGCGTTGAAAGGGCTAAAAAAATTGCAGGATGTGCACTTCCAAGATCAGGGAACGTTCAGATACTCCAGCACTTTTCAGCTTTTTATATAGTGCATTTTAACCAATTAAATAAAAGCTGTTTTTACATCTCAAGAACAACTTTCTTTGACTTATCATTTGCTTTTCTGATGTTCTCGTCTCGTAGATGAAATGTTCCTTTTTTTATTTATTCATATTCAAATATCCCCTAATGTTTATGAGCAGTGTATAACAGATGAGCCCCAGCACACAAAGATGGTCTGCAATACCTGTATTTATACGGCAGAACCAGCATCCATTCAAAAGATATCACTAACATATGCAGAGATTATTGTTCTTTGGATGATTATAAAGTCTGTAACCGCATATGTTTACATATTTCCAATCCAAGGCAAATACTTTGTTGTTGATGTATAAATACATTTAAGAAAATGCATTAAAACTATAAATACTACAAAAACTATATTATGTTTTTTTTTTGTTTCACAGCCATGAGAATATAAGCAGTACAATAATAGAAGCATACTACACAGGTCACAGAACTGTAGTATTTACTTTAAATTATTAATCATTAATTACATTATATATATATATATATATATATAACCTTATAAATAACATTATATTTCACAATATTTTTGACAAAGACAAAGTCTATGTAAGAGAAATGTGGTAGAATTTGAACTCAGTCAACAACTTATAATTGTCCTTATTTCCTTATTAAACATAATACAATTCAACTCACTAATGTACTCTGGTCTCCCACTCCCAGATATTTTACACTTGCATTGCAAGAGTGCTCTCTTTTTCAGTGGCTTGGTCAAATGTTTACCTGTACTGCATCTTTAACAATTTTGCAATTTTTCTGCATTTTTTAACTATATTAGAATATTATAAACAGTGCTAAAATGCTAGTTATGTATTTGTAATTTTTATCCTCACCAACTACTTCTGATTAAGTCATATTTTCACTGGGAAATGTCTAATTTACATGCTGCACAAAAGTCTGTTTTCTGGCTTACAGAATGATAATAATAACAATTTTCTTGTTATTCTTTGTCAACTTCTCAGAAATCTTCAAAGTACAGAAAACCACAGTCCCTAGATAACTGTGATGTGGATCAAATTTCATACATTTTTAATGAGCAGAGTTCTTATTGGGAGATAAAAAAACAGCAGCACTGGGTGGAAGCATACTTTTTGTGAAGATATGCTGTCAATCATAGTTCAAAGCTGTAGAGAGATTTCACTATGTTACACATGTTTTACGACTTATTGAAGCTCTGAGACTGCTACTAATATATAGTGATTTCAGAAAGTGACATGCAGCATTGACTATGCTCTTGTTGAGGTGCTATTTGTTCTATCGTGGCTTCAGTTTTGGCAAATGGAGCATTGACATAACAATAGAAGTAACTCTCACCTCAGAAACATAGATGGCATGGTCTTCCTCATCATCTGTCCGGTAGCAAAGAGTGAGTCCCAGCTTCTCCTGACTGTTCAAACGACATAGTTCCACCGCCTAGAACATGAAACCATTTGTAACGGTTACCAATTGTGTCTGGCATATGCTGAACAGAAATACTCGGGTTGTTCAGCAATCTAATATGCTAGCCCACCATCACAAGAAAGTGGGTTTAAATCCTGAAAATTCAAATCTGCCCAGGCCGAGTATCACCCGAAGACATGATAACTTGTGTGAGTGAGGAGAGGCTTGTCAGGGGATCACTATCCCATCATATCAGGATAGACACTGGAGGCCCGCTATCTGGACCAGGAAAATCAGGGATACAAAAAATCTGATAAAACATTACATTTTTGCTGGTAATTATTTATTTGAACTTCTACAGCTTGTTCCATTAAAACTGACCTAGTTACTAAACTCTTGAGTAAGTACTATCTTTGTAAAAAAATATTTTCAAATGTACTTGCTGAAATAAAGAAAATCCAAGGTAATGTTTCAATTGCTGGATTTCTCAAAAAATAAAAAAATACAAAATTCTGTACTATATATATTAGTTTTTCATTGTTTGTGTTTGTGGGCTGTCTGCTGAGCAGAAGCTTAACTATACAAATTATATAAGCTCGATATCATAAAATAACCTGAAAACACAAATGCATCTAAGCGTGAGCCATCTGCTGCCTGTACTGGCAGAGGTTACATAGATTTCCACCTCCTTCCATTTCTGCATTCATCAAACAGTGGGAGTCCATCAAAGGCCCACTGGTCCAGGGGCTTCACAACTAATTACTCCCCAAAGCAACAAGAACTGAAAAGAAAGGGGTCAGGAAAGAGGACAACTATATTGTCAGACAGTCTAATTTTTTGACACACTCAGCCAGACATGATTTCAGATCTTTAATTGGAAGTATCACAAAGTATAAGACATTAAAGATTAAGCCACAGCAAATTATTCTACTAAAGACAATGACAGATTATATCCCTATTCCCAAAACTAGCACATGCATAGCCCCAGGGGTATATACAGTAGGATATATTTTATACTATACTAGGCAGTCAAAGTATTTTAATGAATTCTGTGCTCTATAATTTAATTCACCCACACTTTCCGTACTTGCTTAATCCAATTCCGTGTTTGTAGGTCCAGTTCCTAATTGGGAACACAGGGCACAAGGAAGAAATCAACCCTAGGCAAGGTGAAAGTCAAGCACACACTTTAGAGAAGCCAACTGAATGTTTTTGTGCAGGTAACAAGAAACTAACATTGGTTTACAGTATGTACAGTCTTCTAACAATTACAAGATGTATTATTTATGTCTAGGTTAATAATAAAATTATTCCTATAAATAAGCACCATATCGGTTCTCAAAAGCAATATGGTATTACTTTGCCAGTAAGAAAAAAACAGCTGCTGTCCATCAAATGCACATCTTGGCATGTCTGAAGTGTGTCTCACTGTGGATGTCAGCTCATCATTTGAAACTAAACCGTAGCAAGACTAAGCTGTTTTAGATTCCTGGAGACATATCTCAGTGTCATGATCTTGACATGTCTCAGATAAACTCCTCTGTTACCTCGCAAGAAACCTTGGAGTAAATTTTGATAACCAGCTGAGGTTCTCTGCTCATATTTCCATATTCTCTACAAAATCCAGAGAATTCAACCCTTAAGTTCCAGTAAAGTAAAGGAAGACGAGTATTAAGACTGTTCTTCATAGTTTGAATTGTAAGTTAGGTCATCTGAACTTCTGAACTGAATTGTTTGATGTTGGCCCATCATAAGCCTGCCAAAACTTGTTTTCATTTTAATATTGATGCTATTACCTATATAAGCTGTTTTTAATTCTTGGCATTGCGTGAAATTACAGAGTGCAAGGAAAAACCCTAGACAGGGCGCCAATCCATCATCGGGCATACATTATACAAAGGGGAAACTTTAGAGACATCAAATGACCTAAAATGATATGAGTTTGGACTGTGGAAGGAACACAAGGTGGACATGCAAAAAAAAGAACTAGCTGAAAAACTAGAGGTCCATGGTTCTTGAATCACCTTACATTCATGGTGTACAGTGAAATTAAGTTGGCAGTGTTAGCTCTATAAACCGTTATTTACTGTGAATGTTTAAATTCCCTTAATACACATATGAATTAAGTTTTGGGTAGGGTAAGCAGTCATTATCATTCAAAAATACCGGCTCTTAAAACAAATCGTACTAAGAAGTGCTTTTTAGAAGTGATGAAGATGCTCTATTCCTTGCCCTATATGCGGTATTTCGACGAGGCTTGCCAAAGACATTTCAGTAAGACCCCTGAAAACTGTTGTCATATATAGTGGGATTAATATATAACCTTCAAATGGTAGTTAGTGCTTCTGTGGTTTTTTTCAGGTAATAAGAAAAAACACTCAAGAACTCAAAAGTGTAAACAGCACTGGCAGCCTCACTATCAGCTGCAAACAATTGCTCTTTATCCCTCAGAGGAACTTCTTCCGACAACAAGTTTCTTTCTGCACAGATTGTACTGTCAAAATTAATTGTATTATTCCCTCAGTGCCTCAAATCTGAAAGCATTATCTCATATTTCTTTAAAATTTCTTTCCATTCTCATTTCTGCTCTCTTTGAATCCATTTTCCAGATGGGCTCTAAGGCTCAGAATAGCAGAAGCATGACAGGGAATTAATGTGTGATGGAGTGATTAAATGTGATGTCTAACCTCCTTCAGTATGTGAATGGTGCTCTCAGAAGGAAAAGACAGCATGGGGAAAAGCAGACAGAATGTCTCATCATAAAATAAGCTCCAAAAGTAAATCATTCTAAAAACGTCCATGGCACAGTTTAAATCAAGATGCAGCATGAGAAATTTTAAACGCTGCAAATAAAATATATACTCCTTTTCCATAGACTGCTTCTAGTTGGCAGTTATAACTCTTTCCCCACAGAAATTAGGCCCTATAGTTTAAATGATTAGAGGGTTGCCATGTGGTGCGCAGAGTTTAGTACTGTCACATCACAGCTCCAGAGATAATGTGTCCAGATTCCTTTGTGGAGCTATGTGCTCTGCCTGTGTCCACCTGGGTTTTCTCTGGGTAATTCAGTAATATACATTAGGTTATTTGGCCTTGCCAAAGCATCCTAAAATGAGTAAGTGTTTTTTTCATCTTATGTCCAAAGTGCATGCCAGCTTGTCCCA
Source organism: Parotocinclus spilosoma (assembly GCA_033117975.1). Lineage (NCBI taxonomy): Eukaryota > Metazoa > Chordata > Actinopteri > Siluriformes > Loricariidae > Parotocinclus > Parotocinclus spilosoma. Next base: position 2,748 of record JAVSBV010036549.1, on the reverse strand, counting down.
ATCCACTGGGAGTGCACATAATTATTGAGTGCTGAAAATGAATATTGAATGTCAGTAATTGAAAACCTGCCAAATTTGTATGAACATAATGCAAGCATTTTCCATTCACCAAAAGAACTCTCAGGCGGTAATTTCTGACTTTCTCTGTTATTGGAGTATGGATTTACGCAGAGGGCAAATTCACTTTGTTATTTACTGGCATGGCAATTAATACATACACAAACAAAGAGTGTATCAATCAAGTGATTGCTAACCTTTAAAAAACATAAATATAAATTCCCTTTCCCACTGTTAATTGAATTTTTTTGGTAAAGAGGATGGCTCAAAACCCAAACATTGATTAAAAAGGATGACAGTTGGAGGCTTGCAGATGATTGCAACATTCCGAGGTTTACCAAATATCTGAATCTATAATCCTATAAGACCTGGGAAAGAAAATACTTTACTTTCAGCTAACCAAATACCCCATAATAGACAGCTAGACACTACTGGAATTTTGACTGAAACTGGGAAAAATTACACAAAAATGAGAGCAGAGTACAACATAACATTTGTTTTTTTTTTTGCCAAATACCCTGGAAACTTGTGAGGATGCATGAAATAATATGGGATTGGACAACATGCAATGAGTAAAAACAAATTTTTAAATCCAGACACTGTCCCAGTCCCCCTCATACCTTTTCTGATTCTTAAGCAAGAGTTGTTCATGGAAACCATGCCCTGTATTTCAGACGACTTAAGAAGATGGTTCATAGAGATCCATTGAGCTAGAAACCTTTTTGTAACACCCAGGTGTTAATCAGTCCAAAATAAGACCGTAAGGTTTACTTAATATAAAAAAAAAACAGTAAATGGTTTTTGTGTTATTGGTTTATGATGTCACCATTATTATGACTAGGATGAAAAAATCAGATCCCATTGTGTAATTATTGGAAATATCCAGGGAATTCCAAAGGGTCCATAGCATTTTCCTGCAGCTCTAGTTTTTAAATGTTTTAATATACACACTTTAGCATTGTGATAGTAACATAATTCTATAAAATAAATTTAATCATGGACCAAAACTGTTTAGTGTGAAGATTTCATTCACATACACAGACTCAAAAATAAGGCATGGAACTACCCCTTTTTTTCTTATTTTGAGCAAAGGTGACACTGACAGCTACTGAACCTAGTGCATAGTACCCAACAACAGAGCACAATCTACATTGTTAAATGAGCACACAATGATTCTCTTCATCTTCCGGCTACTAGATAAACTCAGGCACTGTCATCTTATGAACTTTGCTAATGATTGTCCAATGACAGTTTCATAATTTCCAAGCCCTATTTACTCTTAAGATGGTTCAGATATTTCTGGATGTTCAGATGTTTTTTGCACACTTCTTTGTAGCCAGGAGCCACTCTGCAAAGTATATTTGCCATGTTTACTCTGAATGCTTTTGCACATATTCAAATGGCATATCCATTACAGTAGAGCATCTATTATAGAAAAACATCAGTACAAAAAAAAAACAAATTTAAACAAATCCAACTGGTTGGTATGAATCCACTGGATTAATATGAAAATAACATTCTTAAAATTTGCAAAACAATATTATTAACAGATACAGGCAACTGTGCCTCTAGCCTCTTTATTAGTAAATCATGCTGTGATCACAGGTTCTAGGTCATGACTTTGACCCATCATCTGTCAATGGGGGCTTACTGAAAGGGCAGCTAAACAGAAGGGCTACTAATGACTGGGAAAGTTCCGTATATTGGAAGTCGTGCTGTGTGGATATCAATTGCAATTAATAAAAGTGACAGGAAACAGGATGGCATCTTACCTCGTACTCCAACTCCTCAGTTCTCTCAGCCCCAGCTGGCATGTTGGAAAGATACTCACTCCCCTCATAGTACTCCGGGCCCATGGTTTGGAGGGAGTGACAACTAGAAGCAAATGAAATAAGCACAAGGCAAGCAATTGTGACAAGGGGTAAAATAATCCTGAATATATACAAAAGTGAGAGTGAGTAACTGACAGACAATAAAAAGCTGAACAGTGGTACATATCTGAGACGGGAGAAAAAACAGTGAGGAAGAGAGGAGATGGAAATTAGCCTACAAAGAGACTGTAGGGTTGAAGGCTGGTGGGAGTGAGAGAAGGGGTTGAGGCAGGTAAGATGAAGAGGAAGCCAGAGGGTACATGCAGATTGTATACAACGGCTGAAGGTGTCACAGGATAAAGAAATGGAAAGCTCCTAATCACACCCGGCTTTTGTCTTCTCCTCTCTGACAGGTGAACAAAGCATCTGTCATATGTTCTGAATGATGATGTCATGAGAGGGGGATGTGAAGACGTGAGGAGACATTCTGTCTAATTAATCACTTAAACCCTTCAATTCACAATGATGCCTCTACTTCAGTCTATGTGCCCTTGGGGAGAACATGCCAACAATCACATTGACATCGCCTACACTATTATTCCAGACCTCTGGGAAAAAAATGTTATTCCATATGCGCCTACATGTGGCCTTATGTGTAATTAATGGTACATTTTATGTAAAGGTTTTCAGTGTTTCATTTATAAATAAATTTTACTGTTACATTTTAAATAGTCTTTACTATTTCAGATTCTATTTAAATATAACAATTGACGAGGAAGGCTATAATTATGTGTGCATATAATAAATCCTGTTATTTCCATTTGCTTTATCTATAACACTGCTGCTATAATACATACTGGGGTACCAGAAGGCAGATGAG
>JAVSBV010036528.1:0-11429 GCA_033117975.1 Parotocinclus spilosoma | reverse complement strand
AGTTGCTTTGAGACAATACTCTATTGTAAAAGGCGCTATATAAATAAAACTGAATTGAATTGAATTGAATGAGTGTCTGTATATTAATTACTCATAAAATGAGGGGATATTTAAACATGAATATGAAAAAGAAGCATTTGATCATTTGATATGCTATATGACCACCTTTCCTTTGGAAAAACCTGCCCTTGATCCAGTATGGTGGCTTTCAAGATGGCAGCCATATTCCAGACATAGCCTAAAAGATACCCCCCCCCCATAACCCATACAGATACATGCTCACAAAAAAATCTATATAAAGCGATCAAAAAGAAAGCATTTGATTTTATTTCAATAAACAAAGATTTGAAAGTTGTTTGATTACACAAATTAGATTAAATAACAAGTGATATATTTATGGGGTGAACTGGGTGAGAGTGTAACACAGTGACTGGTCAGTAGGGTGTATGATCATCCAGAACTGCCAAAACCCACTGACAGTAACGGAGCATGAACAGGATCAGATTGTTTTTGTGAGCAGCCAACAACCGAGACACTGTGCTGCCATTCCTCAGAACCCGACCAGGGTTAAACAGATAAGAAAATGAATGAAAACTATTTATTAAGCGCTGTCCCATTCTTTACATTCTCTCTAAACTTAAGCTGCAGCTGCACGTGGGTTAAATATTATTCTAACTAGAACAAGAAACAATTAAAGAAATCCCAAGCTGATGGTGTAGAATAGGACAGGAGGAGCGGCGGGATGCTCGCGCTGCTGCAGGTGAGCAGTGGGCGGAGTCAGTGTGTGACCGGGGTAAAGAGGTTCATTATTGTGTCTGCTGGGAAGAAGCAGAGCGGCTAAAGAAGGGGGAGATAAACAGAACAGTTCATGCTTACAAAGACTTTAAAACCTGCATCCACACCATTATATTCAGCAGAAGATGGAGACGTCGCGACATATGTTGGACTATGTGAGCTGTGCTTTTATTTAAACTTATATTTGCGTCAGAACAATCCGCCACAGTGACGCGTTTACCAGGTAAGCTGACTTCCTTAATAAATTAAAGGTTTAATAATACAAGAATGATACGAATCCTACATTTATACAGTTCAGTAGGAGTTTTAATGCTGGAAGCTAAATAGCAGGCTCTCATATTCTGACTTTGGATTGTACTGAGCTACCAGTGTCGCTGCCTTAAAGTATTCTACTATTCTACAGAAAACATATTTACCTGATTATATTACCAGACTATATTTACCTGATTAATTTATTTCTCTGTTTGCTAAACTCCGCTGAGTATTTTGACATTAAGCATGACTCAAGGCTATTTAACAAGCATTACTGCTGAAATAGGACACGTGTCCTGTTTGTATTAGGTGTTAGTAACTGAAATGACTGCTCCATGCTGAAACATCGTTTCTTTGCTCTGCAATTAAACTTTAATTTCATTAAAAATAATTTCATCACATGTGGCTATTGATTCACGCTGTTCTTTAAATCTAGGTGTTTAAACTTATTGTATTTAAATATTTACCATTTACATGCTTTTAAAGTTGTTACACAATACAAAAAAAATCTATACAGCTACATATGTATAAAAAAATACATATTGACTGACAGTGTGTATATGGACAGGTAAAATAATACAAATTCAGATCTTGTGATAAAATAATCAGCCTACACTTAAACAAATTAACTGATTATTAAATAAATATTTACCAGGGGCAGCAATGGTAAAGGGAAAAATCCTGAAGTTTAAAGGAATCAGGCTGTTATGGGCAATCTGCACTACTCTGGATGAGACCAAATACAGGATTAAATTCTTAAATCGGTATTGATAATGTTATGTGTATAGGCGTAATGATAGAGTGATCTTGGAGAGTGTAAATATCTGGGTGTACAAGTGAAATGATACACTACAACAGGTGAAGGATCTATACTAACATAGGATTTTACATCACCACCAAATGGGCGTTGTACAGCAGCTCTAGCCATGACAGCATAACTCTAATCTGAAGTATCTGTCATCCACATATTCAGAACCGAAATGTAATACGACGCAAGAGAGGAAGAACAACAAATAACATCCATAATTACCATAACTCACATCTAATGTATGTAAAATATTCTATAAATGTTTATTTAATCAATAAAATAAAATCCTCATCCAATTAAAAATGCTAGTCTGCGTTTTCTTGTTTGTTATAAGACACATTAGACTGAGAGTGAAACTGATCGTTATAAAGACTGTATTCTGATCTGTGATAAATAAGGGTCTGGTAATGTCTATTAACAGACAAGAGAGTCGACCAATCAGTTATTATTTTAGGGTTCATGGTAGGTGTCTTAATTAGATATTGTAATCAAGTCCCCCTAGTGTAGCTAGGAGAAAGCTCACTGAGCATATTGTTAGTACCCTACACTACTACTGGGTAGGACCTCACTGTTGTAGTCCATCTGCCTCAAAGTTTGATATCTTGCTTATACCACTCTGAATGATTGACCCTAGTTAACATAGTCTGAGTTACTTTGTCAGGTGAGTGAAAGTCACAGAACACTTGGTGCATCGTGGACTTTTTGCAAAGGCTGGCAAAGCCGTTGTTCAGGTTCTTTGTCGGTGTGGCTTGTCGTCGACAGTCCCAGTGTCTGGAATTTGGCTATGTTGTGGCAAAGGTAAAGACGTTATAACAGCATCACCCTGCTGAATATGTGCAGTTTTACAAAGTTAACATGGGTAAACGGATAAATGCTAAAGCCAGCAAGCACAGAGCCAGGCTTAAAATACAATTATTATAAAATATGCATATTTAATTATTTGTTTTCCATTTATATCATATAATGTATATCATTTAGATTTTTTTTAAAGCAATTTTATGAAATCCAAATTCCTAAACATCAGAATGGTGAAAAATAATTATTTATAGAAAATCAAGAATGAAATTTGGGGAGAAATAAAATGGATTTCATAGGGCTCTAATATGCAAACGTGTAATGGTCAATCAAGCTTGATCTAATTCCTAAAAGCCGCAACCCTTTAACTGCTGTGGTATTTTCTAAGTTATTTAGTAAAATATTGTGATCTGTAGTGTCAAAGGCTGCACGTAATGGGTAGATGCATTTGTGGATGCACTGTAACACATCATCAGTGATGTTTCCTGAAATCCTTGGGTGTTTCAGGTCTCAGAACATCAGACACCCTCTCTCAGGCAACCCAACTGGCGCTGATCAGACCCTGACTTGTGTCCCAGTAGTGTTGGCCCATGTTTTGAACCTTTGAATCCATATCCACCTCGAGGCTCTATCTTCAGCCTCTGTAGTGGACTTGATATGGCTCTCCTCTTTGCAAATCCTATGATCCCAAGGGGGGTTGTAGGTCTTGCATAGGGCGTGAGCTTCAAAATCCCACTTCTATTGGCTCACAGCAGGCTTTTTAGCCTCTTCTCCAGCAATCCTCTACTGGCTTATGTTATTTGAGCCGCTTGGGCTCATTGGCCTCTTACATGCGGTCCTTCCAGGGTACTGTTAATTCCAACAGGAGTACTTGCTTAGATGAGGCAGATGTAAGCACCACGTCTGGTCTCAGATAGGTTCATGTTTCATATACCTGGAACTAGAGCTGCCTACCCAAGTCAACTCTCCGTTCCCAGTCTGATGCTGATGAGAGTAGGCTGGCTGCTGGTGTTGGCTGTGCCTCATGGCGTCTCTCCAGCTTTCACAAAAGGTACTGTCCTTTGACTGCGGGTGTACAGTGGGTACGGAACGTATTCAGACCCCTTTAAATTGATCACTTTGTTTCATTGCAGCCATTTACTAAAATAAAAAAGGTGATTTTATTTCTTATTAATGTACACTCAGCATCCCATCTTGACAGAAAAAAAGATGTAGAATTTTTTTTGCAAATTTATTTAAACAGAAAAACTGAAAAAGCACATGGTCATAAGTACACATTGCTCAGTATTTAGTAGAAGCTCCTTTTGAGTTAGTACAGCCATGAAACTTCTTAGGAATGATGCAACAAGTTTTTCACTCTTTTATTTGGGGATTCTCTGCTATTCTTCTTTGCAGTTTCTCTCCAGTTTTGTCAGGTTGGATGATGAATGTTGGTAGACGGCCATTTTCAGGTCTCTCTGGAGATGCTCAATTGGGTTTAGGTCAGGGCTCTGGCTGAGTCAATCAAGAATGGTCACAGAATTGTTCTGAAGCCACTCCTTTGTTATTTTAGCTGTGTGCTTAGGGTCATTGCCTTGTTGGAAGGTGATGAATCTTCGGACCCAGTCTGAGGTCCTGAGCACTCTGAAAGAGGTTTTTTCCAGGATATGTCTGTACTTGGCCGCATTTATCTTTCCTTCAATTGCAACCAGTTGTCCTGTTCCTGCAGTTGAAAAACACCCCCATAGCATGATGCTGCCACCATCATGTTTCACTGTTGGGATTGCATAGGGCAGGTGGTGAGCAGTGCTTGGTTTTCTCTACAAATACAGCTTAGAATGAACACCAAAAAGTTCAATCTTCGTCTCATCAGACCAGAGAATCGTATTTCTCATAGTCTGGAAGTCTTTCATGTGTTTTTTGGCAGACTCTGTTCAGGCTTTCAGCTCAGTCGGGCCATTCTACCATAAAGTACCGACTGGTGGAGGGCTGCTGTGATAGTTGACTTTATGGAACTTTCTCTCATCTCCCTACTGCATCTCTGGAGCTCAGCCACAGTGATATTTGAGTCACTGTACTAGGGCTGCAACTAATGATTATCTTAATAATCAATCGATTATTTCTTCGATTAATCAGATATTAATAAAATATCATGTCATTAATCGGAAATAGAGCATTGAATAACAGAGCAAATAAGTGCTTATAATTATAATAATAACAATAATTAAATAATAATGGATTCAAATAAATATGACTTAAATTCAATAATAAAGAGAAATGAGTGCATGCAAGCACTACATACAAACTAACTCACTGATACAAACTTACTGACTCCCTTTCTTTAGAAACTTTGCATTGCAATGCAAAAATGTTATCATATCAACATGCTCCTGGCTAAGGCTGGCTCTCTTTTTAGAGACTATATTTCCTGCTGCAGAGAACAGACGCTGTTAAAGTACCAGGAATACATAAATAGTTATTGGCCAGCCTGGCCAATATGCGATATCTGTCTCTTTTAGCTTTCTACCACTGCAGGGCATTTTCTTCATTGGCAATGTTTCCTTCTCCAAAGTATGTGAGGACTTAATTTCTCACTTGGTTTTGAATGTCCTCCCCTTCGCTTGCTCTGTCCTCGTCTTCACCATAAAAACCAAGGAGTGACTCCAGTAGGGTTGCAGGAGGTCCTGATTCAGCACCTAGATTATCAGTTTAGGTGCTACTGGAACTGCCATGCTGCTGCACATCCATCTTCTGTAAGTGCCATTGTTTGCACTTTAGTTTGGACAAGTAGGACTTCTTCAGGTAAAAGAAACTTCAGTCTCCTAAACCTTGGGTCAAGAGCAGTTGCAAGAATAACTGTGTTAGGAGCTGTATCTGAGAAAGAAATCTCCTCTCTCCATCATTCCTGTAGATGCTCTGTAGCAGTCAGTTGGAAATCCTGGAGTGGGGCTGACTCGAGGGCAGAACTTTGGTAAACTTCAGTAGCCCCTTCACAAGTGGGGGTATGGCAGATATTGTTGTGTATTTCTGTCCACTCATGAACACAGTGGCACATTCAAAAAGGCTTTAGAGCTGCTGAAAGCTCTTCTAGCAGGCTCCACTGTTCTGGTTTCAAACCCAGATACCTTTGTGACAGAGCTGTCTGACAGGATTGCTGTTACAGGTCACCTTTGCTCAAGCAGTCGGCTTATCACATAGAATTAACTGTTCCATCTAGTGCTACTTTCTTGAACAAGGCTGTGCTCAGGTGTGGCCATTTGTTATTGTTTGTTCTTGAGCTTTGTGCATGCCAGCTCACTTTTCTTAAAATGAAAATGCTTGGATGTTTCAATGCAGCATTGATCACAAGTTGCAAGGTATGGCCAGAACAACACACAGAGGTGCTTCTCCACCAGGATGTTTGCCACAGCCACACAATTAGCACCACTGTCAGGCACTATGGTGATGATTTTACTAGTAGGAATTTCAAACCTTGCTACTACCTCCTCCAACCACTCTGTGATGTTAGATATATCAGCAGTGAGAGCAAGTTTACTGTGGTTTGTGTTAATTGTAGTCCTCACTTCCATGAACGTGTCTTTATATTTTCTCACCATGAGCTTTGTAAAATGTGTCCTTGAAGGGACAGTGAACCTGGATTAAAGGTGCAGATCATTTTATCTAAGCCTTCATATCATGGACAGAGGCTTCATGTCAGTAATGATCATGTTAAGGATGCTTTCAGTCATGACAGCTGCTTGTTGTGGTGTGTGTACATGTCTTTCCCATCATGAAGCCTGTCATTTTTTGCTGTTTTTTTCTGAAATGAGAAAGACAGTATAGCATAAGCATTAATAAATCAATTTAAACAGGTCAATAAATGTCTGGTCGTATTAACAGTATTAGGATAAAACATGCAAGTAGGCCAAAAAGCAAATAAAAAAAAAAACAACTTAATTACACAAATTTGAGTAGCTCTAATATGATATCTTAATCCCTATCTAAATGCAGTTCATTCTGCCGCACTCCTCACTCCTATACAGGGCAGTGTCTTCGCTCATACTTTCTGTCTACGCTCAGACAAAGCATAGTCATTAATAACCACCATTGTGTACAGGTTAGATTTATTTATAAAGCACATTTAAACACTGCTTAAGCTAATTAAACTGAAATTAAAAGTAACACACACGTACTTTATTACTGTCATTATCCAGATAAAAAGGAAAAACCCAGAATTAACCGTGCTATGCTGATAGTGTGAGTGCACTGTTACGTTTCCTCACTTCAAAACGGAACAAATTCGATATATTGTAATGACTTACCCTGCTCTTGAGCTCTCTTCATGCTCATCGGTTACTCCAACATGTTTCAGGTGCTGTATCATCACCGTGGTGCTCCCGTTTTGTAAGGTTGCAAGTTACACATTTTTAGTTGTGTGAAGTGTTCACACACTTTTGAGGATTTAAGCCAAACCTTCTTCTCTGCGTCGACCATGTTTCATTTGTAGAATATATTATCTTCTTAATGTTAAACTTAGAAATTTCCACCTCGCTCCATTAAATTCACTAGAAGTGGCACAGTGGATGGTAAGAAGATATGAAAAGGCGAGTCACACACAAATCGTGTGATCTGATATTTTAGGTTGCATTTATAAAATATAGAAAATACTAAAGGGGTCACAAGCCTTTAAGCTTTGGTGTAAGCTGTTCATAATAAACTAGAACTAAATTGTTAATTGGTTCTATTTGGCCTTTTCCATTTGACAGCGTACTGTAGTGGTCAGCTTTGATTAACTGACTCATTAAACAATTATTATTTATCTTTTACAAATAGATGACCATTTTTTATTGAAATTCCTTAATGTATATAATAAAGGAATTCATATTTTTATCCTAGTTCTTTGGTGTATATGTAAAATATAGATTTATAAAGAGAGTAATTGGTTTTCTATGTAATTTGCAGTTCAGCACATAACATATCATACTGTCCTGACTTCCAGCAGGTACTACACATCCACAGGCCAAAGCCAAAGTAACTAATAATAGCATTTTATTTTTGAATGTAAATTGGTTGCTTACCTGGCTAAATATGTTAAAACATTATTTTTGTCTGGATTCTGGAGTGTGTACAGAATATGAAGAGCAATATTGACAGACAAAATGTTAAAAATGGTTGATACATGGATATTGTGGTATGAAAAAGGTTATAGCTACACCTGGTACAAAAATTATAATTACAATTACTAACTCAACTGTACACACAGTAAAAGATTGGAAAAATGTACATGAATTAAGATACTGGTGGTATCCTTCCTGGGAGAAAAAGCCAGATGATGATGGGGGCATAATAAAGTATTGGGGAACAAATTAATGGGACCAAGGGTGGTACTTAACACTTCTGAGATCCCCAGTTTGATCACAACACCAGGTTCTGCTTGTGTGGAGTGTGCATGTTCTCCCCGTGTCTGTGTGGGTGTACTTCAGGTTCTCACTGGTGTGTGTGTGTGTGTGTGTGTGTGTGTGTAAAACACCATTTTATTTCAGAAACAAAAGCAAAGCTGTTATATTTCAATGTACCAGCAAGTTATGAAACATTGCCACAATCAGATTTTCAATATTATTTGTGGTTCAAAAGTTCAACACTGAAATGTCAACACTTTTGTTGTTCGTCACAGGTATGGTAACTGAAAATGGAATTGACAATTGGAATGGAATTGTACTGGATATGTACAAGACTAGCTTTGAAGTAAACTTGCGTACTAATGTCACAAAGAAAATAATACAATATTCAAATTTGCGTTTTAGATTGATCTTGAAATCTCATTACAGTACTTAAGAAGCCAGCATTATAATGTAATTATTGTAAGTATTAAGGTGTGTTTTCAAAAGATTTCAAATGATCTTAAAAAGGAATCTACTGGCAGTTTTCCAAACAGTTACCATGCAAGATCTGTAGCCTTTGCAAAATCATATTCTGTGACTAAAACCTTTGTAACTTGTCTTTGGATGTGAGAGAGTGTCTATTATAAACATTGTCTTTTCAAAGTCTTCAAGTGAATGGTAAGCTGAAATATTTTTAAGAAAGGACACAACATATTTCTAAAAGCCTTGGTTTTCAATGGTTACATACAAATGCAAATCCCCAGAAATAAATATTGTGATAGAGTTTGTAAATCGCTTCGTCCTTTCCGTGTTGGGAGGAAGCTTCGACATCGCTTGTTCTCTCTGTTGTGCATCTGAGTTAATGCAACCACTGAATTGAGACATATCCTCTGTTGTCTACACGCCACAGACTGTCCCAGGGCTGCACTGCCAGAGGTCCACATTTTTGCTTTAAACATTCTTTCGCCAACGTTATAAATTGACATTTAAAATAATCAATATTATAATAAACCAAACCCCCCAAACAGAGTATGTATTTTAACTAAATTAAAATTTGTATTATATTGTGTATTGTGTTTATAATGCATTGTTATTTATTTACAAATGTGTGTCACTTAACACTATACATTGTGTTTGACTACAGCATTGTACTGCAGAGTTTAATTTATTTAATACCAACACCGACAGCCACTTACTAATTTTCCATTTTTGAATAAATATAAGATGGGTAAAATCATATTTCACTATAGACCTGGGTGCAGTGCATTGCTTAGCCACTCTTACCCCACACACTTCTTCTACCTGTGTCTCACAAACACATTTATAGAATGGTTTTTATGTCACAGGGCAACATATTAACTGCCATTCTAATGTAAGCAGAAAATGCAGAAGAAGGGCAGGAAACTGAGAAGCATGCAGAAACTTAAACAGAAGAAGGCTGTGACAGCATATTTAACTCTTGTGTGCTATTTTTGTTTCTTGCCATGTTTCTTCCACCATTTCCAAACAAATATCACTTTAATGCAGGGCTGGCAGAGGTCGCTACTGCAGCAACAGGGAATCACCTGACTGACCTCCTTTCCCTCAGATACAGCCTATTGTGTCTGCATGTAAATATGCATTAATGCACTTTAATACCTGATAATGATCGGATTTCTGTGTGTATCTTATTATTCAAGTGGCCATGTATATGCAGATCTAGAAATCAGATGAAGTATTCCAATAAAGAGTGCAGATTTACAGATAGTGGAAAAAAACCTAAAAAAAAACCCTGCATTTAATTGTTTAGTGGCCAGATCCCACAAGAGAATAAGGAAACCTTGCAATTAAATGCAGCACCGGCTAAATGGCTGACAAACACTCTGTGGAAACACTGTATATACTTTTTTCAATTATTTAATAATAAAAATGTAAGTTGACCTCACATCTTTCTGTGAGATTACTGGCTGGTTGGAAATTAAAATCCAATTATTGCCTAGCTCAGGTAAACCCCATGGTAATTATCTGATTTCCCAAGTACATGTATAGACTACACCATGATCAGATTACTGACAAAATCTAATTTTCTGCAGTTATCGGGAGTGCATGTAAACGTATTCAGTGATGCCTGGCATGACAGGACTCAACACTAAGTGATGGGCTTAAAACTGTGATACTACCCCAATGTTGCTTTTTAGTTTTTCTTGGGTAAATGCAGAAAGTGTTTTTAAACACAAGAACATAATTAAAATAATATTATACAGTCAGTTCGTAGGCTAATGTACATTAAGATTATTTTACTTGAGCTATTTTTACTTGAGTTATTTTAAAAGCAGTGTCTTTCTTTATCAAACGTGTAAAAAGGAGTGTACCAATATGGTGTGTGCTTTGAAGACAAAAAAATATATTGTGTATATGTATTTAATAACATTTATTACAATAAGAGCATCTTCTGTTTCGAAACAAAATACGTGTATAAAATATTAGAGCACGTTAGCAGCATTTTACTTTTGTTTTATCTCAGTCCCAAGAGCAGAAAAAAACACTTTAATGCTGTAATACTGAAAACAAAGTTTTCCTTTTCTCACAAATGGCTCAACTCTCACTAAATGTTCCCCAGTATATTTCTTTTTACATCATTAAGCAGACATTTTTTCCTAATGATGAAAGGCAGGAACTGTGGCTGCATGGCAGCCTGGATTTCTACTCACCAACCTGCATAAAGCCTAGTGACGACATCAAGAACCAGTATATGTACTGGTTTGTGTATTAGTTAGTATGGTAGAATGTTGTTTATTTAACAAGAATTTAGACTAAATGTGGCCTTTTAATTACGACATTACCTGACCGGCCTAGCCTAACTTTCTGGGTGGGTTTATTGACAAAGTGATTAAACGGTTTAATGTAATGTGTGGTGGAAACTATTCGTGTTATGCAGTGTAGCGGTGAACATTTGACTTACGTGGTCGGAATTCCTTTCGGAGTGCAGTGTTGCTCGAGAAGACATGCTGATCCCTGAGGTCTTAACACAACGACAATGTATTCCTTCTGCGGTTAAAATGGAGCCGGGCAAAGAAAATCCGCCGTCATTGGGCCCTGTTCATCTCCGCTCCTTTTTCTGAAGCCAATCAATAGCCCTGTTCTCTGCTGATAAAGCTTCTCAAATAATCCACATGTCACTTCCATTACATACAATGCTGAATCAAATATAAAAAGGTCAGCGCGAGGAAAGTTGAGATCCTATAAAGAGCTCATATCTGACCGGAACGGAACAGCAGCTCATCCGTGTAGCTGTAAGCTATGTGAAAATGGACTGTGCCGTGTTTCCATCCTTACAAATCCGGATCAAGTTCACTGCTTCCCATTAAGTCATTATTTAAGCATAAACCAGTGCTGAAAATAACCATCTAAGGTGGCTCAATCTAATTGAATGTAAGGTCAGGAGAGTCTTTAGGTTAAAA
>JAVSBV010036517.1:0-11429 GCA_033117975.1 Parotocinclus spilosoma | reverse complement strand
CAGAAAATCGGGGGCACCGGGTGCACGGTTCGAGATATCTCTTAGCTATGTACAAGCACACTTCTCCCGAACATCCCGGACGTTTCGGCGTTTATCCCGTGTCTTTATGTCGAAAGCTCTAGGAGGAGATACTGACCGAAAATTGGGGAAATAATAAAAAATTGGACAACAATTGCTGTAGCAACACACATAATAAATTTTACTAAATGAGTTCATTTTTTTTTCCTTTTTAGTTGCTTCATATTCACCAAAAATCCTTAATTATTAAGCACTAATCTTAATTTTCTGCCTGAGTAGGTCAAGAGACTTTTTAGTTGATACTTTATATAAATGAGTTGTGAGTTCCTGCAGTTACTCGGCTGATTATTTAATTCTGTTTACGTCATTTTTGTTTTTTTTTCTTCTTTCGAGATCTTACCATGAATTCAGAAGAGAACAGCCCAAACTCCTTTTCAGACCCTCCAGTGACTCCTTCTCCTCCTCCTCCTTCATGCTCACAGGTGAAGTTTAGTCATGTGTGGAGCAGGTTCATGTTTTTAAAGGTTTAAAGAGCGCTTAGTAACCGAACAGAACTTTATGTAGCTCACGCTACCAAATGAAAACACTGTCCCGTTTGTTGACTTTCTTTCCTGGATTTGGGGTATTGTTCTCTGATCATTAGGTCGATGAGGAGGTAGGACCGTCAGGCTCTGTAAACCATCGGTACGAAGAGTTCCGAATAAAGACTATTAAAGTGGAAGAGGCTGAAGATGAAGATGAAGATGAAGACTACCCGAGTAAGAAAAGAGGCTTCTGATTCCACCTTTTTTTAAAACTGGGCCACTTTGCCATTATTTGTATTTTAATACTTCGTACTGGTGCATGAAATTTTAGGTGGAGAGACGTCGTGCTCTGTGGGACACACGCCTCCCACTGGTCAGCAGAATGGAGGATTCCAGAAGAAGGAGGAACCTGAAAATGAAGATGACCTCTGTAAGACTTTCATTAACTGTTTATTATACAGACAAGATCCATTTAATAAAATAAAGTTCATCTCACTAGTTTTCCTACTCCCTCGTTAGGGCTCCTGTTCCCTCGTTAGGGTCCCTACTCCCTCAATAATGTCACTACTTCCTTCTCACTTAATATTGTCCCTGCTCCCTAATTAGGTCCCCTGCTCCCTAATTAGGTCCCCTGCTCCCTCATTAGGTCCCCTGCTCCCTCAATAATGTCACAACTCCCTGCTCCCTCATTAGGTTCCCTGCTCCCTCAATAATGCCACAACTCCCTGCTCCCTCATTACACTACTATCTGCTCCCTCATTATTGTCCCTGCTCACTCAATATTGTCCCTGCTCACTCAAAATGGTCCCTGCTCTCTTATTAGGTCCCCTGCTCCCTCAATAATGTCATGACTCCCTGCTTCCTCGTAAGTGTCCCTGCAAACTCAATATTTTCCCTGCTCCCGCATTAGGTTTCCTGCTCCCTCATTAGGGTCCCTACTCCCTCAATTATGTCACTTAATCCTGCTTCCTCACTATGGTTCCCTGCTTCCTGAATAATATCACTACTCCCTGCTCCCTTGTTAGTGTCCCTGCTTACTTAATATTACCCCTGCTCCCTCATTAGGGTCCCTTCTCCCTCATCAGGTTTCCTGCTCCCTCAATAATGTCACTTCTCCCTGCTCCCTCTTTGGGTCCCTATTCATTCGTTAGGGTCCCTGCTCCCTCATCAGGTTTCCTGCTCCCTCAATAATGTCACTACTCCCTGCTCCCTCGTGAGGGTCCCTGTTCATTCGTTTGGGTCCCTGTTCATTCGTTTGGATCCCTGCTCCCTTTTTAGGGTCCCTGCTCCCTCATTGGGGTCCCTGCTCCCTCGTTAGGGACCCTGCTCTCTCAGTAATGTCACTTCTCCCTCGTTAAGCCAAACGCAGAGTGAGAATCATTGCAGTCTTACCCGTTTCTGTTTTTTTTGCTGCAGATATGAACGACATCCTGAAAGTCTATCCGTGCTTCTCGTGCGGTCTTTGCTATACGTCCCAAAGCGAGCTCCACAGACACATCAGGAGATGCCACTCTGACACCGACGAGAAGCTGCCGAGCGCCGAGGAGTTCGAGAACGAGAACCCGAGCGGGCAAACGGCGTCCGGTTCCCTTCATCACAAGGCCACTCGCGGCGAGGCGAAGGAAAAAACTCACCGCTGCTCGGACTGCGGAAAGAGCTTCTCCCGGCAGAGCAAACTGCGGTTACACCAGCGCATCCACACGGGAGAGAAGCCGTTCAGCTGCCCGGAGTGCGGGAAGAGCTTCTACCAAGAGCTCAGCCTTCAAAAACACCGGCGCATCCACACGGGAGAGAAGCCCTACCACTGCTCGCAGTGCGGGAAGAGCTTCAGCGAGAGGGGCACCCTGAAAAAACACGAGAGCATCCACACGGGGGAGAAGCCCTTCCACTGCTCGCTCTGCGGCAAGAGCTTCAATCACAGAGGAACCCTGACCAGACACGAGCGCATCCACACGGGCGAGAGGCCCTATCAGTGCCCCGACTGCGGCATGAGCTTCACCCGGCAGAGCCACCTGAAACGGCACCAGCGCATTCACACGGGGGTGAAGCCGCACCGCTGCTCCGAGTGCGGGAAGAGCTTCACCGAGAGGGGGACGCTGAAGAACCACGAGCGCATTCACACCGGCGAGAAGCCGTACCAGTGCTCGCAGTGCGACATGAGGTTCATCTCCATAGCGGCCCTCAAACACCACCAGCACATTCACACGGGGGTCAAGCCCTACCACTGCTCCCAGTGCGAAAAGAGCTTCCACTCGATAGCGGCCGTGACGTTCCACCAGCGCGTTCACACGGGGGAGAAGCCGTACCACTGCGAGCAGTGCGGCGGCAGCTTCTCCCAATCCGCCGCCTACAGGAAACACAAGTGTGCAAACTTAGAGCGGCCGGCCTGCCGCACGTAGATCTGCTACTGGAAAACCATCGGTGTTCACCCAGTTTTTTTTTTTGGGTGGGGTGGGGTGGGGTGGGGGGCGGCGTGGCCCTCATTTTTGTGAGCCGAGGTCTCGCGACGTTTGTTGCCTGCTCGCCGACCGTCCTGTTTTGTCCGTCGGCCATATTTCACACGATACAGTGGAACCCTAGAATTCCAATTTAGTTGGTTCCGGGAATTGGAATTGGGATTTGTTTTGACGTCCGGATCGAGCGTAGCCCTACGACGTCGTGTAAATATCATCCGTCTGTTCCTGACCCCTGGAATAATTTGTTTAGTTTTTTTTTACCCTCATATCCGATCAAATTAATTATGACATCACTCCCTAACAGGCCGGCTTTCCCATTCATGACATCACTGCAAACGAAGGTGTCAACGGAAGGACGTAACACGGAAGGAGCGCCGTGACAACATATTTCCGTCTGCTTAGCACCTTGGAATGGTCCGGCCAGAGACGGGGGTTTGTAGTGTCTACATTAGGGCTGTACCGATCCGATGTTCTGTATCGGTATCGGCCCGATACGTGGAAAAATCACACTGGATCAGAGATCAGATGGGGGGAGCAACAGCTTAATCCGATATCTTTCCCATCACGGTAATGCTTTACTACAATTAGGACGACGCGGCGTGGACGCAGACGCGTGACGTGAGCGATAGCTGGACGGCGAGTTAAAACTGTTAGCTAGCAGCGAGGTCATCATGTCAGAGTTATTTTAAGCTCAAGGATGCTAAAAGTTAAAAGTAAAACAACTTGGATATCGGTATCGCCACATACTCAAGTATCGGTATCGGGCATAAAAAAAGTGGTATCGAGCCAGCCCCAGTCTAAATGGTGGGGAGCAAAAGTGGGAAAGCTACTGTCTACTGGGGGTCTGTCTGGGCCGCCCAGAGCCTTCACCATGTGCGTGTGCCCCCTTAAGGGACCCCTGCTCCCAGCGGCTATCGGCCATCCTGCTTCTCTCAGTCCAATGATGCCCCATCTCAAAGTCTCTTAAATCAGCTGGGCAGAATGTCCTCGAGGGCAAGAGGTACACTACCCAAAAGTGTCCTCTGAGAGCCTTTTTATAGAGCAGCACTATACAAGAAGCACTTTTACGCCCTCCCGTGGTAAGACTCAGTGTCTAATCAGAGCACACCTGTAATCCTTTATATATCCGCCTGAGACAGAACTTCATGAACAAAATCCAACCCGAGTGCCTTATTTATACGTAACTTATTATAACATGCATAAGATCGCACTCTTAATTCTTCTTACATTTACGGGGTTTAGCAGACGTCCTTATCCAGAGCGACCTACAACTCATACAGTCTTACAATCCAAGCGACGCCGGTTTAAGGGCCTTGCTCAGGGACCCAACTGTGGCAGCTTGGCAGAGCCATCAGGTCCAGAGTCCAGTACCTTAACCGCTAGGCTATCACAGTCCGACGAACGCCGTAAATAAGTGGAATCAGACTCGCACCAGTATCGGTACTGAACGTCATTTCGAGAACACAAAAAATATTCTTATTAAAAGAACATGCAAGCTCCACAAAGTTGCCGTCTGGGACAGGACTGGACCACGGGCGGTTACCCCTGTGCCACCCCTTAATAAATATGGTTAATTTTAAAAAAGTGACAGTTCAATTGGAAATAAATGATCGATCACTGTTCGCTTCAACCATCGAGGTCTTAAAATGATAACAAATTATTAACGGAAAATAAAACGTGGGACCGGATTCACCAAAGTGTCTTAAGAAAGAAAGAAACTCTTAAAATGTCTTTTTCTCAGCTCCCTTTTAAAGAACACAGTTATTCGTTATTAAAGTAGCTCCTTTTTTTTTGTTCTTCAATGTTTCTTAACCGTACGAGCGTAAGAGTCGACTTTACCGGGAGCAAACGGACCAAACTTTAAACTGTTTATTTAGTTAGTTTTAGGAGATAAGCCAATGTTACTTAGGCCAGACTTTTTCATTGTTTGTTCCTCGTTTGTTCCTACTTAAGAATCTACTGAGGAGGGAGGAAAATAAATACAAATAAATCTTTATTTTTCAGCACTTTAATTTCTCGAGGACTATGTGGAATCAACACGAGGAAGAAGGAAGAAATAAAAAAAATTTTTAATTTAAGCTACAATTAAATTAAAGTGAATCTAGAAAAACATTTAATGTACAGAACAATACCGTTGGCTCTCCACCGGGGGGCGGAAAAAGCAAGAAATTTTTTTTTTTTTATTTCAACAATTGGTGCTGCGGTGGTTCCGAAAAATACCAAAAAAAAAAATAAAAATTTTTTGTTTTCTTCAAATATGATCGTCGGCGGATCCGCGAAACAAGCAATAAAAAAAGTCTGGCCTTAGAGTTGAGTCATTTCTTCCATCGTCACCTCTCGTTCTTGCGCTGAAATGGTTTAAACGTTTTGTTTCGTGTTTTTTCTCTGAGCGGAAGAAACAAAATAACGGAAATAATAAATACAAATTCAAAACGTGTATCAGGCCGTATGTTGAGAAAACAACAAATATTTGTAAAGTGTTTATCTTTAGAGCCTTCAAGTTTCCTTTCAAAAAAAAAAAAAAAAAAAAAAAGCTTTTGTGAATCCGGCCCCTGTCTTTTAATCCCGGACGCTGCTTCTTTAAACGGACTCAAAACATCGCTGACCGACGTCATAACACATTCTGATGTTCATTGCTTATTTACGCCCTGCCAGGGTCTTCTAGTTTTGGCCGTTTTCCCATTTTTGGTCGGCCGGTCACCTCATGGCGAATCAAAGCTGTGGATTCACGAGCAGAGGCGGGAGTTAATACTGTTAGAGCAGCGGTGCGTTGCTCGTTGGCTCCCGTTTGGACTACAGACTGTTGTAACAGACGGTTGATGTGTTTAGAGACTTTTTCTCTGTGAGTACCTCGTGTGTGTGTGTGTATGTGTGTGTGTCATTTCCCTCTGCTTATTTGTACCTAGCTGTAAACGGTGTTTGTAAGGTGACATACCTGTCCTATTGTAAGTAGTACTTTTTATTTGTCCTTTGTTTGTCTCTCTGTTACCAGTATATTCTCTCTAACCGATAGCTCTATAAACTGGTTCCCATTTTGCTTCTGTCAAACCGAAGTGGCGTTTTCTTGTTTAAATCCCCATTATCTTTACGTTACAGTTGCACGTTTAACAGAAAGTGATGCGGTCGTTTAAACGGCACGGGCCTGAATTCACAACGTAACGTAAGTTTTGTTCCCGGCCTTTTAGTGTTAGATTCCAATTGCTTACGTCTAAAACAAATGCAAAATTGCTTACACTCATCATAAACTTCGCTCCTGTGACCACGGCAACCAAAGTTATGCATTTTGACTATAGAAACAGTCGATTTCGCATCTTCTCATTCATCCAGTCGGACTAGGAACAGCACGTGCGTTGCAAATTTACACACATTACCAAAAACCGTTCGGAGGTGTGTGGTTTGTCCGAGATTTACGACTATACTGCAAATCGGTTTCACGAATCAATCCCCAAATATAGTCGCCCATCATGTTCTCGTCATGTTGTCCTTGGTAACGACGTTCAAAGTTCGTCATGTCCTGGTGAAAGCGCTCGCCTTGCTCCTCTGAATGAGCTAATAATATGTTCTCTTTGAACTCATCAAGATGAGCATCAAGGATATGGATTTTGAGTGACATCCTGCAGCCCATTGCGGCATCGTTCTTTATCAGAGTCTGAACCAGTTGTGCAGTGTTTTCATCTTTTGCCTAGGAAACCGTTCCAGCTCTCTCCTTCCTATTCAGCTTCTTGGGAAATTGACTTCACTCTATGATCTTCTTGATTTGTGGTCCGACGAAGGCACCGGCTTTGATCTTTGCTTCAGACAGCTTAGGGAAAAGATCTTGGAGGTAATTGAATGCTCTCGACTCCTTATCTGGAGACCTGAAAAGTTGTTTTATGAGCCCCAACTTGATGTGTAGTGGTGGCGGCATCAGCACCTTGCGTGGGTCCACCAGTGGCTCCCACTTTACGTTGTTCTTCACCACAGAGAACTCTGTCTGCTGAGGCCAGTCCCACCTCTGGTAGTGCGCTTCAGTGTCCCGGCTGTCCCAAAAGGCAAATAAAGCAAGGATACTTTGTAAAAACCACCTTGGAGGCCCGTCAGGAATGACACCATTTTGAAATCTCCGATAACTTCCCAGCCCTACTCATCATACTACAAGGCACCCAGTACCTGTACCGAGTGATCTACAGGAAGAGACGGTTCCCATTGTGAAGCAGCACGGCTTTGAGGCTCTTGCATGACCTGTCTATGAAGAGGCTCCACTCCTTCGGGTTACAGGTGATACCTATAGCTTCGAATAGACCGGCCACATTGTTGCAGAAGCACAGTCCATCCTGATGACTGAAGAAGCTGGAAAAAAAACTTGGTGACGCTTCCTCTGATCTGTAACTTGGACGCTTTTAGCTAATAAGTTCCATTGCTTAAGCCTTGATGTCAGAAGCACAGCGTTGGACTTGGTGAGACCGAGGTCTCTGATCAGATCGTTGAGGTCTTTTTGGTTAGGGTAGTATGGCTGCAAGGAAGAAAAGGGCAGGGCAGGGCAGGGCACATTCACGCACACGAGGAGCCGTATTGGTGCCCGCCGTGCCAGGCGGTGTTCGGTTTGATAGAAGCTGAGAAAACACCAGCGCCTTCACGCCGGAGAGAAGCAAAGACCTGTAGGTGGCAGTAGAAGCTGGGGAAAAACTCCAACCAACCAAAACCTCCAAATACCAACGTTTATCAAACCAAACCCTCCAAATACCAAAGATTATCAAACCAAACCCTCCAAATACCACCCGTTATCAAACCAAACCCTCCAAATACCAACGATTATCAAATCAAACCCTCCAAATACCACCCATTATCAAACCAAAACCCTCCAAATACCAACGATTATCAAATCAAAACCTCCAAATACCAACGTTTATCAAACCAAACCCTACAAATACCAACGATTATCAAACCAAACCCTCCAAATACCACCCGTTATCAAACCAAACCCTCCAAATACCACCCGTTATCAAACCAAACCCTCCAAACACCAACATTTATCAAACCAAACCCTCCAAACACCAAAGATTATCAAACCAAACCCTCCAAATACCACCTGTTATCAAACCAAACCCTCCGAATACCAACAATTATCAAACCAGACCCTCCGAATACCAACGATTATCAAACCAAACCCTCCAAATACCAACGATTATCAAACCAAACCCTCCAAATACCAAAGATTATCAAACCAAACCCTCCAAATACCAAAGATTATCAAACCAAACCCTCCAAATACCAGCCGTTATCGTAAATATTTAACACTGCCTTGACGGCACACAGTTTTCCATAGTGTTATTAGAAACACGTGACACCATGAGGAACAAACCATCTGCTGATGATGCTTCAGCACTTACAGTCTCTGCTGTACGATGGAGGAAGGCTGGAGAAATTAAACAAGTCTCCCCAGAGACAGAAACAAAATTTATTAATAAAGATTTATGTACAAACACAGCCTATTAGATAAAGGGCACTTTAGCGCCCCCTTCTGGAACCGCCGCCCCTCCCGGAGCTACCTCCCCTACCAGAGCCGCCCCTCCCGGAGCTACCTCCCCTCCCGGAGCCGCCCCTCCCGGAGCTACCTCCCCTCCCGGAGCCGCCCCTCCATGCTGCAGACTTTCCTCCTCTCACTTTCTTCCTTACACCAGTCGACTGTTCGGCGTCGTCCCCTTCGTCCTCTCCTCCTTTCCTTTTCCTCTTCTCCCCCTGTTCCTTCATCTCCTACACAAAGAGACACAAACATACCATCTTTTTTTTAAGAATAAGACCTGTAGGTCCTGTAGGTGTCTCAATACTTTTGTCCACTTTGCGCTTTGGGAGGTCACAGTTAATTAAACCGTCTGAACAGACGAATCCTGACGTACCAGTCGAGCAAATCTCTGAGCCTCGCTCACTCTCTCCACCAGCATCATCACTTCCTCTTCCTGTGTGGGGAAAGCAGGAAGCTTCTTCCCGATCAGAGCCTCGATTCTCTGGAAAAGCTCCACGTCGTATCTGAACGTAGAGAGAGAAAAACAGCGACCGATGTTCTAATGATCCACCATTATCACTTCAGATCCATCTGTTCAGTTCTATAACTCACTGTGTAACAAAAGTGATGGATTTCCCAGATCTGCCTGCCCGTGCTGTTCTACCCACACGATGGATATAGTCCTGAAAACAAACACACACACATTTATACATATATACACACACACACACACACACACACATTTATACATATATACACACACACACATTTATACATATATATATACACACACACACACACACACACTGAGCATTGTTGTCCCTGATTAGCATTAAAGCAGCAGAAGCCCCTGGATGTTCGGAGTAGATCGAGTTTTAGTTAGGAGCGTTTGCTTTAAAAACGCGGGGACACCCTGGTGCACGTGCTACCTCAGACGCAAGGCAGGAAGCCGCCAGGATAGGACGGCCATCAGACATGCGGAGCACGGAGCACGACTGGACGTAAAAGTGACATCAACAGACAGATACAGACATAAAGCAGGAACTGGAAACAGGAACAGAGAGATGATCTGGGAACTCCTGCCTCGTATAATGGAGATACAAACTGGGAACTCCTGCCTCGTATAATGGAGATACAAACTGGGAACTCCTGCCTCATATAATGGAGATACAAACTGGGAACTAGTGCCTCGTATAATGGAGAGATGATCTGGGAACTCCTGCCTCGTATAATGGAGAAACAAACTGGGAACTCCTGCCTCGTATAATGGAGAAACAAACTGGGAACTCCTGCCTCGTATAATGGAGACACAAACTGGGAACTCCTGCCTCGTATAATGGAGACACAAACTGGGAACTCCTGCCTCGTATAATGAAGATACAAACTGGGGACTCCTGCCTTGTATAATGGAGAGATGATCTGGGAACTCCTGCCTTGTATAATGGAGACACAAACTGGGAAGAAGACCTACCTGCTGGAGACATGAACCAGGACCTCTGAGCCACAAACCCAGAACTCCTTCCCTGTTGAAGGGAGACATGAACTGGGTACGCCTGCCTCCTAGAACATAGACACAACCCCTGAACTCCTGAGGCAAGAACCAGGAACCTACAAAGTAGAATGAAGACATTAAACATTAAACTGCCCTCAGGAACAGGTGAATGAAAAAGAGAAACAGTCCTGATATTTTGGAGTCCATGTCCAAGCTCTGCCATGTGTGGAGTTTGCATGTTCACCCTGTGTCTGTCATTCCATAGATATGCATTTGGTCACCTGTCCAATTTGTCTCTAAAGTGTCCCGCTGTGGGTGAGTAAAAGTGAGAGTGCCCTGCTCTGGGTGATACTAATTACCCTACGCTGTTCACAAAAATTAGGGGATCTTTAATTGTGGGATATTTAATTTCTAAATATCGCCAAATTTTTGTGAGAAGTACATGTATTTCGTATGAAAAATTAGTGATTATATGTTTTTACTTTCACATGTCTGATTGATCACGTTGAAATAAATTAAATAAATGAGTAATTTTAATCATTTCTATGATCATAACCTTTGCCATGGAATATTTATTTGTTGCTGTTAATACCCCTAAATCATATGCAAACCGGGGATATATTTGATATTATACATTTAACATTACGTTCATTATAAATGTAAATAAACTAGTAAGCCAAAAGCAATATATCTTCTTGCAAGCAATACATGGCTTACATAAACAGGGGATTTTTATTTTATACCCGAATATGTAACACAGTTGCCTCTAATGCAAAACTGCTAGCGTTTGTTAGCTATAATGCTAACGCTAACGCTAACTCGTTGTACAAACACTGCTTCTCCCTGCAGTTAATAAACGACAATATCACAATCATTCGTGTTTCTAAGCATATATAAAGAGCAAACGAATATGATATTCATCCTAAATGTAAATAACAGGGGGTTTTTTTTCAAACCAAAAATGTACCACCTTTGTCTCTAATGAAAAACTACGGCTAACGTTCGTTAGCGCTCATGCTAACGCAAACGCTAACTCGTTGTGCGCACACACACACTGCTTCTCCCTGTAGTTAACAACCATTGATTTAACTCTTATTTCTTGTTTGTAATTGTAGATAAAGTTCAGGGGAACATGTGTGTAATATGATGAATAATAATACCCAATCACATAGATCTTCTAGTATGTAATATGTATGCTAATGTGTTTTGTTACTCTCATTAAACCTAAACAATATTTTTGATAAATGCATTATACTATAAAACTATAAAGAGCTTTAATAATTAATTATAATGTATTTGTATAAAAATAAGCACAATAACACCTCCACACACGCACAAGTTTAAAGCTCTTGTATACATCGTATTGGGGACGTTAAATTGACATAACACTGGTTAACAGCCAAAATGTTTCGGGCATCAAACCAGTTGTTCTTAACTAATTTTGGGGTGCTGAGATT
>JAVSBV010036507.1:0-11430 GCA_033117975.1 Parotocinclus spilosoma | reverse complement strand
GAGAGAGAGAGAGAGAAAGAGAGAGAGAAGATATGAAATACTGTATTATGAGTTCAATCCTGAGAACACGGAGCTGTATTTTCAAAAAACACAATATCTCTGCATTGCTGTGGCTCTAAAGGACTGGTGCGTGATACCTTCTGGATAATTTATGATAATTAATTCTTTTTGAATGTCCGCTGAAATATAGTGTTTTCTGAAATATTTTGTACAAATTGGTTAAATAAAAAAGGTTGAGTAAACACTAGAAAATGATGTGCATGCACAAAATCCAAACGTCTTTTTACATTTTAAACACATACAGTTCCATTAAAACAAATTAGGTTAATATGTATTTAATCAGGTCACAGTTGTGTGAGTTATGCTGTGTGCCCTGTTAGGTTGCTAAGAACCATTTTTCCTGCCTTTATACAACATAATGTATTCCGTGTGCTAGCAGCCTGATGCTGCCATTTGATGAAAGCCTCCACAGTGTGACAGCATCAAATATCTGCCACACCAACAGGCGCACACTCTGACACAGCAGCCATTTTGAATGATCTGCTGTCACCAGAGTGGTTGGAAATAATACAAAATGAGAGCTAGTAACAGACACTTTCTTCTCAGTGGATTCATGACTTTCATTTCATTGATAAGGTCTACTGGTTCCATCTGATCATAACATTAAGTAAAGTTAAAAATGCAGTTCATGAAAAAAAGCAGAAAATATAGAACTTATTCACCTTGACAAGCTGAATTGCTCTTGAAGAGAAGTCGCAGCTGTACAAAAATGCATCAGTGCCTCTGTAAAAAAATTAAAATATATTAAAAAGTTATAGTTATTCTAATATAGGTTCTAATAATATACAATTAAGAGTGTAATAATAAAATAACACACTTGCTCACATTACAATATCATTCAGTCATACACATTTTATTTCACATGCAACATCGAAGAATAACTAATTGAATATATTCTTTTAGGATGGCACGGTGGGTAGCACTGTCGCATCACAACCAGAAGGTCCAGAGTTCAATCCCCAAGGGGTCTGGGTCCTGTCTGTGTAGACTCTGCATGTCCTATCGGTATCTGAGTGGGTTTCCTCCAGGTACTCTAGTTTTCTCCCACAGTCCAAAGACATGCATGTTAGGTTAATTGCTGTCTCTAAAGTGCCCTTAATGTGTATGAGTGCGTGCACCCTACGATGGATTTGCTCCCAAGCGAATAAGGAAGTGAAGGGATGCTACATTCTTTCACAGGGTATAACAGGGTATGGTGTTTTATTATTCCCCATTAGTTATTTTATATGAGACTTCATAGGTGCTTTAAATGCACTAATATGCTAACAGCTGCATTCAGGCAACAATATTTATCTGGTCAACAACAATTACCTAGTCCTTCATAATAATGGCCCTCACTCTCAGCTTAACTGCATTCCATTAAGTAAACACTCTATATCTGCATGTTGAAACTGAAGAGGCCAAACCTGAGGTGTCTCACACTGAACACTATCCTAATGCCTAATGACAAATGTACTACAGGTATTGTGCTCACACTCAGAAATGTAACTAGATGTAGTGTATAATTAATTTCCAGACAGTAGTGGAAAACAAGAGCTATAAATGCCGCCGGTAAGCTTCCTGGTCAAAATCTTTGGTTGCATTCATCAATAGTAATGCCAAAGGCTGTGTATGACTTTTGTATTAAACTAGATGGCCAATTGAATTGAATTAAAGTTATAGTTGAGTTGATTTAAATGGTTGAAAAGTATACTCCTAACGAGTGACATTATTTGAACCAGCAGGTGTAATATTGACACAGGTTCATCTTTACTAGCTGAACTAGAGTAAAGTGTAGCTAGAATTGACGGTAACTACAGGAATACCTACCTGGAACAAGTACAACCAGGACAATCAAACACTGCTATTCAAGCAGCTGTTACCTGAATTACCATTCAAACATGTTCACTACCCAACGTGCTGTTGATACCATGAGCTCCCACTATGATAAACGGTGACCTGAAAACTTGATCAAATAAACCTGATTTAGGATATACCATACTACATTGTGTGAGCATGACATCACTGGCAGTAGCATGATTTCAAAATTGCTGAAACCTATTCAAAATTTGCCTACTGGAAATTGATTCCCACTAATACCATATCCACTGTTTGAACCATCTGAACCAAGGTGCATTCAGTTAGAGGGGTTTGACATTTCTTGGATGGTACTTTAGATTAGGTTTTAGGCTTAAAATCTTAAAGGATTTTTGATTTGAGACAGTGTCAGTGAGTGATTTATTTCTACCAACCAAGCACATTTTATTGTAACAACAACCCTGACAAAGACAGAAATTATTTTTTTAAATAACCTGATGGAATTTATGATGGGGAATACACTGTTCCCTGCACCACAGCCCACCTGTAACAAAAAGACAACTAGTGTTTGTATTACCCTTGAATTTAAAACCACGATGCTATAAATTAGTCTTACAAAACAAACAAATTAGTCTTTTAAAAATAAGCATGTTTGAAAAGTTAATGACCTCGAAAAGCCTGAATGATGCATGCTGTCCAGGGAAAGCAGCAGTATCATGAGATTTCACTGCAGAGATATAGTCAGTTTGCAGCATCTCACTGATTACATCATAGGTAGTGTGTGAGTCTTCCTTCTGGCTTTTTAAGCTGGTGTGGTGATTTTCCCTCAACTCATGGCAAACAGTTAGTCTGTGCTCTTGTCCTTCTGGGTTATGATTGGTCTCACAGCCCTGGGGCAAAAGCTCAGGAAACTCGGTGAAAAGCCAACGGCGATTTTTGAAGAATTTGTTGTGATGCATCTCATAAAAGTTGTTCCAATATGTTTTGGCATCTCTGTCATACCTGACTGGAAAGAGGACAGCCAAATGGCTTGTAACCCAGTGTCACTACTGCAATTTCCAACATTAAGTTCCAGCAATGATGAAAAATGGATTAAAATATGTATTCAAATATTCACCACTCTCTTCTACCGGAATCAGTTCTCCGGAGTTTTCCACTGCTTTTTGTCTGGCTTTTTCCTTCTCTTCTGACGACCACTGAACATGGTCCCTAAAGCAAAATGATAGAGACGTGTGATTTATCCTTGTTTTGGAAAATAAATCGGTTGTTAAAATAAACCATTAATATGGGGTTGGAATCTATTTCACGCAAAAGATATTAAAGTAGTATTATTAACACGTTACTGCACAGTAATACCACATGTTATGCTGAAAGATATCATCAGGGTTGGTAAGGATTCTGGCTCCCAGTGGTGCAGGTGGATGTCCACAGCGCAGTCTGCAGGGAATGCATCCAACACCAGGGAGCACTGCTGAAATCTTAAACAGCTCCCTCATTGTCCCTCTTTTATGCAGTGAGGAAAGCTGTAAGGTAACAGTCACAGAGCTTAGAGATCATACACACTGATAAAGCAAAAGAAAACTGTTGCCCATTAAATATAAGGGCTTTTTACTTGAAATAAACTTGTTTTTAATATGCAGCAATTAGATGCAATAAATATACACTCATCTGTCACTTTTTATTTACACATCCTTATTTCTACGTCATTTGTCAATTTTTTTTTATTCCACTTACCACAAGATGCATTTTGTACTTCCACAATTATGTGTTTCTCTACATATTTTGTTAGTCCCCTTTACCGGTCAGGACCCCAACAGAACCACCACATATCAGGTACTATTTGGGTGGGGGATCATTCTCGGCATTGCAGTGGCACTGGTGTAGTGGTGGTGTGTTAGTTCTGCTGGTATGGCTGGTATGAGTGGTTCAGACACAGCAGTGCTGCTGGAGTGTTCACTGCTGAAAATAGTCCATCAAGCAAAAATGTACAGCGCCCAATATCCTGTAAACAGCATCCTATGCACACTCATGAATGATTAGAGGATGAATAAGGCAAACTGTGCTACTGTCTCTGACATTACATCTACAAGGCAGATGTGTGGACAATGGTGTCTAATACACACAGCATTGCACGGAATACTCACACTGCTGAGTCTGATATAATAATACCAACAAACACACAGTAACAAGGCGCCAACAATGTCACTGTCACTGCTTTGCTAAAAATTATCCACAACTCAATTAGTATCTCATCTATGGAGGTTATCTGGAGAACAGAGTAATGATGACTGACAAAGTATGTTGAGATACAGATGGACTACAGCCTGTAATTGTAAAACTACAAAGTGTATCTGTATGGTAAGTAGAGCTGAGAAAACAGACAGTGGAGTAAAAACAAAAAGGTGTACTCCATAAAGTGATCAGAGTATATATTTTAATCAGATCTATCAGAAAACGCATTTGTTTGCGTTTGAATTTGTTTGCCACACCTACCAATTGTATTCCCGATAGGCTAACAGTGACATACGTAATATCTATTTCTAAACTTGAGAAACTGGTCTCCTCTGTACCCAGACGTCTTTTGAGTGTTGTAAGAAGAAGGGGGGATGCCACATAGTGGTAAAAATGGCCTTGTCCCAACTTAAAATGATACATTCTCTCAGTTTAAACTTTTGATCTGTGATTTGTGTTCTATTCTGAATAAAATATTAGATGTTGGCACATCCACATAATTGCATTCAATTTTTATTCACAATTTGTTTAGTGTCCCAACTTTTTTGGAATCTGGTTTGTATGTAGTATATACTAAATAGTAAGTAGGGAATTGTTGGATACAGGGCAAAATCAGAATCAAGCAGCAAATATAGGTGTTATTATAAGGAGTGTTATTCTTACTATGTGGCTTTCTATGATGTATACCAGAGAACACAGATGACAAAAACTAATCTCTGTGTGGGAGAAGAAGAAAGCAAATCGGTACTACTGTACTAAAAACCCCTTACACATGAACACTGTTGACTTCAACAACTGTACACATTGGTTAGGTCATAAAATGTACATATTTAAGTGTGCGGTTGAGGGAATTCCTGTCCATCTCATTTTAAGTTTCCTAATCAATAAATAAACAAGCACATGCAAAAATAATTCAGAAATATCCATCCCATTTTATTTCTGTCACTGGCTGAATAAATCTACCAGGATAAAAGGTAACATTTACAGGATTTAACACATGCACTTTTTCCAGAGTGAAAATTAAGTGCTTTGCTTAAGAACAAAACTTACTCTAGGTTGGCCAACCAGAATTTGAACTAACAAGCTTCTGATCAGAAGGAAAATAATGACACCTTAATGCAACTCCACTTCAGTATTTACATTATACAGCTTTTACATTTTTTAGCATAGTACCAATAGCTAAACTCTTAGGAACAACTGATAATTGCTTTTACTTCAGTACTGATATACAGCCAACTCTCTGCAAGGAAGTTAAGCATATTTTGAAAGGTCTAATGATTGCATATTTTATTTTATTAGAAACAAACAGGTCAAGTTTGAACACACCATAAGACACTTATCCTAATTAACCCAAGATTTTTACTTGCGGAGTAGAGTAGAGGTGTGCCATATCGTATCATTCACGATAATACGGTATAATTTTTTAGATAATATAAAACATCCATATTGTGATATTCCGACGTCTTCACGTAATGATGCAATGCCTTTACATTGGCGTACTTCCATTATGTGCTTATAAGCAGAGCAACAGATATGGCAAAAAGTGGATTGTGTGGAGGTGAAGATTGTCCCAAAAAGGAGCTACTTTAGTAGTGTGGAGGTGGTTTTGGTACCAAATATCAGATGTACAACAAACCACAGTAATACCTAAGCTATGCAAAAGGTCTGTAACAAGAAATCTAATCTGTTTCACCACCACAAGCAGAAGCACATAGCTGAGTACGAGGAAATGCCACGAGGTCAAGTACTTCAAAATATAAAATATATTGTATGTTGTTGAAATATATCGCCAAATATATCGTTATCGCAAAAGTACCCTAAAATATCGTGATATTATTTTAGGGCCATATCGCCCACCCCTACTGTGGAATTTGTGGGATGGCTGGACAATATGGTGCCATTTATAGTTATACATGCTGGTATTTTAAAAGGGACAAAGATGTAGTGATGTTCCCAGGTCCACATTTATTGCTCATTATATGCATCTAAAATACATTCTTATCCCAAATTGGCTGTTTAATAGTTTATTCACATTTCTGTGAATATTCCTACTGTTGAAACAAAAACACTGCGACGTATAATGAAGTGTAGAGTTAACTTATCCCTATGGATCCCTTGGATTAAAGAGTAGATCAGGGAAAGTGAGGATCGGTTTTTTTTCTAGTGAACTGACAGAACCTTTATTTGTGTTATGTTTTCATCCGGGTCCCTCGTGCTTTCAGCGAATTGTTCTTCCTTCAGAGAGGAAGAAGTTGTAGAGAGGACTGATCCAGCATGGAGTGTAGATCTATACAGCAACATGACTGATCCTCTGTTAACTGGACCAACGCGGTTTACTAGATCAATTACAGAATAATACGATCCTATTTTAAAATACGATCTGGGTTACTTATAGTCAATAGGGTGCCGATCTGGCTAGTTTGCTGAAGAATGGTCATGTAAATGTTATTGTAAATGAGACTCATCTGCAGCTATGTGCCTGCATTTCTTACAACACGTGGATTATTAGTAGAGAAGATCAATCCTACAATAAGCGTTTTGTATTGCTGCCGATCTAGACAGATAGTTTTTTTTTATATATAGTAGCTCGATGGCTAGTAGTTAGCTTACAGACATTTTTATAGACAACAGTAGCCTTAATAATAACAAACTCAGGACTAATTCCGAGCGATGAAAACTGAAGCAAAACCAGTAACACGGGTGATATAGGTTTAAAGTTTTAGTATCAGACCTGCATACACGATTCCAGCCGCAATGCTTTCCACATCCTCCATGTGTTTGGACCCGGCACCGATAAAGCGCCCTCTAGCGCGAACAACGAACACCTGCACCCTTCTCGGATACAGGTCAGTGGGAATAACATCCAATGACTTTGGTACGTTACTGGGAGCAAACATGAGGATCCTCAGGAATCTAATCCTCCAGGTATTTATAAATTCGTACATTTTATTTAAGTAACAACACTTCCCAACAAAATCAGAAAACATAAAGAAACTTTTTTTGTGTGTCAAAAGTATCAAAATAGGGCTTTGTATTATAAGACCTGCTTCTCAGCACATACCTTTTAATTTCTGAACTGTAAGTAATGCAAAACAATGTACATTTTCTTGAACATTTAATTTCTTCAGTAGGCTTTTAAAACTTTTAGTCCACTGCAATTATAATAAATGACTAGAAACAGAGTTAAAATTGTAAATAAAATGCTTTATTGTAACTTCACCATATATTAAATAATGAAAGCATAGTGAAAGCATTCATTTTTTACTTCTAAAGAATACCAATTCATAATAATGTGTACTTCTCTTGTATAAAAATAAAAAACTAAAGAATATTTAGTCTGCTGCAATTGAAAGAAGTTGGGAGGAGTTTTAAATGTATATGATGTAACATAATAAAACATAATGCTTGTTTCACTGGCAATCTCTATGATACACATCGTGACATATTTGCATTGTGATCATTATAAAAACTTTTTTTTAAAAGTGTGTATGTTATATTTTTTTAATTGTATATTTTTTTAGACTATGGTGTGTGGATTGTTTTGTAGGATGGTGCAGAATTCACAAAGGTGTGGAAAAAATCTTCCAAATCTCTTATTGCCTATGAAAGTGGAAGGATATACTTTGAAAACTACAGGTGCTGCTACAGCAGGTACTTTATTGGTTTTTTTTTTCCATAGTTGTACAGTATTTTGCAAGCTCAATGGCCTGGTTATATTATGTGATTTTGATGCTTTTCTGAACGATAAGACATTCCAACTTCAATCTATCACATATCACCAAAATTAAGTCAAATATAGATAACCCTGCCTGAATGTACCTAATTCTGAAACGTGGTTTAGATGAGGAATAGTAAAATATCAGACACCAGTTCATTGAAAGGCTGAGGTTGTTATTGCATCACTAAACAAAAAATCAACCATTGTGTCATTGTGATGACTCGTCCAGCCAGAATTCACCACACAACTTAAACAGGAAAAATTCTAAGGTAATATAATCATTACCTTATAGCTGAACACTGAGTAGGTAGAGGTAAGAAGCCATTCAGAACATCATCTATTTCTGCTTATTTCTCGTTCGCCATTTAATATAGTGGGTTAATAATGGTTTAAAAACAGGCTAGCAGTTGGGAAACAATAAAAAAAATTGGATAGCAAGAGGTTAAACAGCTGCATTCACTTGTATTACATTTTGAGTCTATATATAGTGGTGACAAATATTACATTTACATTTACAGCATTTAGCAGACGCCCTTATCCAAAGCGACTTACAATTCATACAGTCTTACAATCCAAGCAATTGTGGGTTAAGTGCCTTGCTCAGGACCCAACTGTGGCAGAGGTGGGATTTGAACCCTGGTCCATCTGGTCTATAGTCCAGTATATTAGGGGATACTTTATAATGAAATACTCCATAATGAAATATCCCAGTTCACAAAACACTAATATCCTGCTCACAAAAAGTAGGGGGTATCTCATTAAAATCAGAAAATGTGCAGAAAATCTGCTTTAATGGTGGACAGTGTCATTTCATTTAGAACATAATGAAAGCAAGCCCTTTGATAATGGGTGCCAGAATTAAACATTATAAATACATTATAAATGTATGCCAAATTGCAGCCTAGCAGCTCAACCACAACTCCTGTATGAGTTACCAAAGCAGTCCAAAGGTCAGAAGATTGAGGACGCCCTGTTATGCCAGTGTTCACTTGTAAGTAAGAGTTGGAATACCTGTCTAGATATGTGAACTTATAACCATATAATTACACTCTGGACATAAAGGCAAATGTGAACAATATATACTAGTGTTTATATTATGTTTATTACAGGAGAACATGCTCCAATGTTCCTTAGAGCAGAAACCCAGCCTGCTGGCCCTAACAGCGAATAACTGGTTGTATCAGCTGTCAGCAGACAGAGGAGAGACACTGCGCAGAGTTTACCTCTCATCTCATGTTAAATACAAGTAATCTGATTTTGTATGTACAGGTATACATTGCTTAATGTGAATGATACGTTCTGTATAATAGTATGTTATGTGATTTGGACGGTGTCCAGATACCATGATATATACGGTACTTAGCAATGCTATGTGGGAATCTGTATTGTACTGGGTATTGACCACATAGTCAAGATACTGCAGTGTTTACTATACAATTATGTATTTAATTATTTAATAGCATTACTGTTCATCACATATTGAATCTGTTTATTTATCAAAGCTGCATCCAGCACATTGATTCATTCAGCCACTCCTTACCACCACTCTCTCTCTCATTCACACACACACACACACACACACACTTAAATAATTAGAAACTGTCTTTCTGTGACAGCGTAACGTATTTCATGCGGTATTCACGATGCAGGCAGATTTTTCAGAATATGGCAGGGAAGTGTGCAGAGGCTGTAAGAAATCAGCACGTTTAAAGCTGGTGGCTGCATTACAGAGATGCTGGTTTTTGTTTTGCCCCTTATTTCTCCGGTGTGTGATCCTTTTGTTTCTCCCCCTGTGGTTATTCTAGCATAAATTAAATCTGAAATTAAAACTAATCTGCAAATGTCCCCGCTAACGCAGATGCCGCATATGTTTTTGGTAAAACATTGTGTTTAATATAACATTCAGCACCAGAGACTGTGCTGTAATGTATGTCATTATAGCTGCTTTTTGACTACTTCTGGTGTGTATGGTGAGATACTATATACTGTAGGTTAAGCAGGTTGTTTGTCTTAATAAGGACAACAAACTTATCAGGCCACAGACATATATATATATATGCAAACAGATGAATAGACGTCATGCAGTGCATGCCTAATTGTATATCCTATATTGTGATATGTTACGTATACTAAAAATGTATACTGTAATTAAAATTGGAGAATATTTCAAAATGAATATGAAGCAATAAGTCAAAGAAAGTTGTCCCATTACACAAATGAGATAAACCTCAATTATGGTGATTGAGTAGCAAGTGACATATTCATGGGGTGAACGGAATCAGGTCAATCAGGTGTGGGTTCCTTTTCATATTCATTTTGAAATATCTAACAATTGAAACATAATAATTTTTGTGAGCCGTGTAGTTATGTAGTACTTTTGGCTCTTTTCTTTTCATTATGTTGGCGACACAGACCGGCTGTATGTTTTTAATATTGCAGGTTTCAACTGGAAAAACACTTCAGTTGGATTAACATATTATTGCATGTTTACAGATCACTGGCATGGGATGTCCCACAGGAAACATTTTATGTAAAATCTATTCAGCATAAGCAGGCACCCGTAGCACAGCTGGTAAGCCAAGAGTGGGTTATTTATTACAAATTTTAATACTTCAAATTTTTCATTCTGTAATACTAGCAGCCATAACACACCCTCTCTGTCTCTCAGGCTGGTGCTGGGAATAACATCCTCATGCATTTGGCAATATTTACTGTCTTTCCCCTTGCTGTAGTTGGACTGTTGGAAATTAACAAAAAAGTAAATCATAAATTTATATACATGTTTTTGATCCCTGCTTAAAATGTGTTTTGAAGCTATTTTTGTGGAAGTACTGAGAAATTTATTGCAATTTTAGGTCTTTGGAAAAACTGTGGTTGATGTCCTTTTGTCTCAGGGAGTCCTGGTTGTGTCACATAGCTCAAAATGTGTGAAGCTTTACAGTCTTGAATACATTATAAAAAAGGTAGAGAACTATATGCTATTGTTGCTCTGAAGTTAATTTACTTGTATCTAGACACTTTTAGAATTCTTATTATGCCTTTCTCATTCCAGTTCAGGACTAAGAAGCTGATTCTGGAACAGCAGTGTGAATTAAATGGCTCAAGAGGAGTAGTGGGGGTTGCTCCATATGGGATTCCAATAAACATTCATATCACAGGTTGGTAAACCATCTATATCACACAAATAAACCATTTATAACCAAGTTTTTGTAGTGTTGTTTGCAGGCCTAAAACAAAGTTGAACAAACTCAATGTAAATGTTTTTATTGGCACATACATTTTTAAATAATGTACTGCTTTTCCATTTTTTTTGTTTCTTGAAATAAATAGTCTGTAGTCCAAAGCTATTGTATGTCTGTAAAGAATATTCGATGTTGAGGTCCTTTGTGTAAGTGCCTGAAGTGGACATGTTTTTTGTTTTTTTGTTAATGCTACACCTTAGGACAGGCTTTTTAATTGCTTGTTATGTCCCTACTTAAGAATCTACTGAGGAGGGAGGAAAAAAAAATATTTATTTTTCAGCACTTTTCAATTTCTCGAGGACTATGTGGAATCAATACAATGCAGGAGGAAGAAATAACAATTAAAAAATAAAATTAATTTAATCTACAATTAAATTAAAG
>JAVSBV010036486.1:0-11431 GCA_033117975.1 Parotocinclus spilosoma | reverse complement strand
TGTGACAGAGAAAGTGTGTGTGTGTGTGTGAGAGAGAGAGTGTGTGTGTGTGTGTATATATTAACTAATTAATATGTTAATAAAATGTATGGCACATTTTGAAGGATGCTAAGTATCATCTACATATTAATATTTGTCAGAAACACAGAACAAATCTAATGTACTAGTGACTAATGAGGAAGGCCACCAGGACACTTATGACTACTTTGAAGGGGTTACAAGCTTCAGTAGCTGAGATAGGAGAGAAGAGAAAGCTGCTATTAAATATTGTTGAAGCTCATATTACATCTTGACAATTTTTGACAGACATTGAGATTTTTTGCCATCAGACTAGATGCTTCTTCTAGCGGTCACCAAACAATGTTCATCATTGCGTGGCATGTCCCTTTGAGGCATGGTTGCAGGAGAGTCATGTATTTGGAATACCTCTTGGCAGCAGGCATTGGAAGGCTTGTTAAGGTAGAGGGTAAAATTAATGGAAAAAAATATACTGCTCACAAAAATAAGGCTATGAGTTGGGAGAAGATTTATTTTCCAGCAAGACAGTGACTTGAAGCATGGAGTGAAATCTATGCTGATGTGATTTAGTAAATTAAGCTCTTCTCAATAATAATTGCATTATATCCATATTGTTTACAAATTTCAGCATGTGTTTCCTAATTACTTTCTTTTACAATTTTGTACCATTTTTAAAACTTGTTTGATTAATGTGTGCCAAAAATAGGAATAGGTGTCATTTTGTGGCTAATTATTTAGAGGACCAAAGACACCATTTTGATAAAAGATTTTATGAACATAACATTTGTGTAAAAACACTACCTTAAAGTATTTTTATGTTGATTCACTAGCTTCAAGAATTATGGTGTCTAAGAAAGGCCAAACAACTCTTAAACAAACCTCCGCTGCAACAGTGAGTCTGCCTGTAAAAAGTGGAAGTAAAAGACGTGGTAAAGCAAGCCATGACTGTGATGAGGATGTTTTGGAGATGGACAGAAACTTTACTCTACTCAGTAAAAGGAACAAAAAATCAAAAGTGGAAACAGACATGGATACAGTCTTCGCTTGGGAATCTGCGGAATCTGTTAGTCACAATGTGCCTGCTGAAAAAGGGTACATAGAGAGCAGATCTGTCATGGCAGCTTCCTCTGAGACAGATGATACTGATAATGATGGAGACTCAATATCACTGGAAGGAAATGAAACAGCGGTACATAACAAGGACAAACCTAAAAGAGGTAAGGTTATTCCATAATACCAGAGTAATGGTGGTCTTCCCCGTGCATAGAGTGTGTTGTCTTATGGAAAAAATAGCCATTACATGGTCAACTGACTACCTGTGACCTAGTATAACCATATAATTGTTTATATGCCTGGTACTCCATTAATCAATGGATTGCACTGTTGCACTGTTGCCTCACAGCAAGAAAATTCTGGTTCAATCCCAGGTGGAGTGAGCTAGGTACTGTCTGTGTGCAGTTTGCATGTCCTCCTGGTGTCTGTGTGTCTTAATCTGGGTTCTCCAGAAACATATGTTAGGTTAATTGGTGTCTCTAAAGTGCTGCTAGTGTGTGACTGTATGTACATGCCCTACGAGGGATTTGTGCCCTGTCTGGGGTTGTTCCTGCTTTGTGCCAGTGGACAGCCGGCTAGGTATCGGTTCTCCTGCAAATGATCAAGCGGATAAGAAAGTGAATGAATGAAAAATGAATATGAAATGTTCTGTGAAAAAGAAAGAAAACTGTTATCCAATTCATGTGTTCATTTCTATGTTCATTATGACATTAGCCAGCATGGGGAGTATCACTGCTGTCTCACGCAGAAGGTTTTAGGTCCGATCCCAGGCTTGAGTGGGTTTACTCCAGGTACTCCAGTTTCCTCCCACAGGCCAAAGACATGTGTGTTAGGTCGTTCTTTCACTCTAAATTGGCATTAGTTTGAGAGGGTAATGGCATGCCTGCCTAACCAGCAGGGTGGCGTTAAATAATGGCTAGAACACCACTGCAGTGGCGTGACCAGAGACTGACAGACTGGCCAGTCAAGGTGATTATTTAATTGCTTCATCATGCTATGTGACTTTGCACCTCAGGGGTTTAAAATAAATTTGGTTTTCTTAGGTCCCTATTTTAAAACAATAACAATAAATGTATTTAATTATTAACTTATGTTTTCTGTAATATGTTTTGATAGGAAGAAAATGTAAAGCAATTACTCTTTCGTCCCCCTCATTAAGTTTCAGTCACTTTGAAATTTACTTGTTCTTGACATAAAATAGATTAATGTTTTAGCAAAATGAAGTAGCATGTTAATTAAGTAAATAAATTTAATTTAAAGTAAATAAAGTTATTTTATTACATGTAAAATAAATCATTAGAAAACCATTGTAAAATTATTAGTACAGCTGAAACCACTGTCCTCTTCTGGAAGTAAACCTGGCCCTCTTTCGTCTTTTTGAGTATTTCCATGCTCAGCATTGTTGTGAGTTTGATTATTATCTCAAAATTACTAAGGACTACTTCAACTAATTAGGGTGTTTTTTGTTTTGAGGAATTTCAGGTTTCATGCAAATATTTGTGTAGAAACTAAATACATTGTACAAGGTATGCACTAATTTCTTCAAAGAAGGGCCTTCTATCTAAAGGATAAATGGAGGTTGGGAGATAGTACTACTGGAAATATACAAGTATCATTGTCAACAGCGAAAAGGTGACTTTGGGATGCTGGTGTTTTAGGCAGTGTGTCATCAAAAAAGCGATACCTAGGATTGGCTAAATAAAAGTAAAAGATTTGAAAAGTGGATAAAGGAATGCCTTGTATAGGCATTATAATAGCAGACAATATGACAATTTTGTCTGTTATATATTTAATTAACAGATATGTCAACATTATCATTTGAGGAAATTATGAGTCTTCAAAGCAAGGTGGGGACTAAGGCATATAATAAAGTTATCTCTGAGCCAGCAAAGAAAAAACAGACTGCACAGCTTGTGAACCAACTGACCAAGTACAGGTACTAAAAGATTCATTAACCCAAAGCCTTTCTTTTAGCAGTCCTTTAGGAGTCCTCCACCACCTTATAACATGTTCATATTTCAGACCCCATGAGATTTCAGCAAAGAAACCAGTTCCTTTTCTCAGAAGAGTAGCTTCCGTTAAGACAAATGTGAGTATTGAGTCTTACCTTGTATACTAATGTGGTAGCATTCGGAAATGTCATAATTAAATATATACTAAACATAGTTTACATTTGTTGTACTTTTTGTATTTTTCAGACCTTGAGAGATCCACGATTTGATGACATGTCTGGTGAATTTAAGCAAGATGTCTTTGACCAGACATATAAATTTATCAATGATATAAAACATCAAGAATCAGAGGTTTTCTCAGAATCATGATAATCATGTCATTATTCATATCTTATTTATTATTTATTTACAAAGTATTATTGACTCACAGATGGTGAAAAAAATGCTAATCAAAGTAAAATCAAATGAAAAAAAGGAAGAAATTAAGTCTCTTCTCAAAAGGATGGTAAGTTGGCAATCCCAAAAAAACTAAGCCTGCATAAAAAAGACTACAGATTTCCAGTGTGTTGGTGTGCTAATTGTATGTGTTTCTCTGCAGAATAACCAAGAGGATACAAGAAAAAGACATGATCATCAGAAAAAAAAGGAGCTTCAATTTAAGTTGAAACAGAGAAAGCTAGTGGAACATGGACATAAACCTTTTTATCTAAAGAAATGTA
Source organism: Parotocinclus spilosoma (assembly GCA_033117975.1). Lineage (NCBI taxonomy): Eukaryota > Metazoa > Chordata > Actinopteri > Siluriformes > Loricariidae > Parotocinclus > Parotocinclus spilosoma. Next base: position 7,689 of record JAVSBV010036486.1, on the reverse strand, counting down.
TGTGTACACTTTTGTACATTTCTGTTTTTGAATACATCAATCACTGGCTAAAGATTTAGAAACAAAATGTTTATATATTGGAACATATTATGCTGCAAGTACACTCACCCACATAAAAAATAACATTCCCACATATAAATGTCAGATTGCTGCAACACAGCAGCTAATCATAAATGATAATAAGTGTTTCCACCACTGCCCTGTAAAAAGGCTTTCAGAGGCTACTTTTGTGTTGTGTAGCTTTTGATTAGAGATTATTGATTAGGTGTTGGTAGCAGTGCTTCTCTAAGGGCAGCCACATACAACACAGACAGATCACAAGTATAGAGGATTGTTTAAACACAGTTTCTTTGTCCACAATCCAAACACAGGTGGCACCTACTCTACACACCCTGTTCCTGCTCTGACAATTTTTGTGATCAACAGAATGAAAAATAATAATAGTACCCACTACGTATCGTGCCATTAACAGTGCTGCGGAGTAACATAAGGAACCTATATTCATCCATGCTCAACCATTTCTAATCAGGTTAGGGATATATTTGACATTACAAATTTTAATATGTATGTGGTTTGTATTTCTGCAGCTCTTAAAAAGAAGCTGGACCTGGCAGAGAAGTACAGTGATCTTAAAAAGAGTGGGAAGCTGAAGAATTTCTTGAGCAAGAAGAGAAAACGCAATGCCCTCAAGGACCGCAGGAAACTTCCCTACCAGCACAAGTGATGTGATTGTGATGTCTGAAGCAGTTGGAATAAGCTGTACTGTGTTTAAATAAGATAGCTATGTACCTTTTTTGCTATTTGTTGAGTATAAAGTGCAATCACAATGGTTTGTGTTTAAAAACCCTGTTGTACAAACCTATGCACGTGGTTGACATAATATTCTGGTTTATCATACTATACAGCTTTAAATTAGTGGATTTAGAATATGCCCTTATTTAGAATGACTTGTTTGATTACAGGGCCATACGGTATACATCCATCAGCCAAAACTTTAAAACCACCTGATTTGTAGAACTATCTAAGCAGGTATTATACCCCAAATTAAAATCCACTTGAATGTCCAAACCCAGGGTTTCATTGGTACAACGAAGGGAAGGGAACAGTTTGAGCTGTCCTTAATGAAAAAAATAATTGTTAATTTGTGATAATTGAAATGTAAAAAATAGTTTGTACCTCCATATGTATAAAAGAAAATTGCAGGATTATGTGGAAGATTTTAAAATAAAATTATTGAATTAGATTGCTCTTTTTGTTTTATGTTTAAATCTGAATTATGTTAATCCTTTAATTAGCTTAGATTAGGAGCATTCAAGTGCTCACATATACAGTAGGTACGGAAAGTACAGTGTTTCCTCGCCATTTGGCGGTTCACCTTTCGCAAACTCGGTACAAAAGGGGCGATTATAAAAAAAAATATTACAAATATTAATTCTAACAATAAAGGAATGTTATAAAATATTAGGATTTACAGTAAATAGCTGTTGTATCTACTCAATGTGTAGGATATTTTGGTGCTGTAAGCTTGGTACGGACGGAGCATGTGTGATATGAGAGTGATGTATGGTGTGTTAAGTAAAGAGAAACGTTCCATTACTTCAGCGTGTTGCTTTATTATTCAACAGATAAAAACACTACAATAGAGTATTTACTCAGCGGATGAATACTCACCAAAAACGAGAAGTAAGACTAGAACATCGCCCACCTGAGTCGCTACTTGCCCACATGACAAGTTTTTGTCTGTGGTGTTGTGTTCGCTGTTTGTGAAAGTTTAATTATAAACTGAATTCATTTAAGCCCTACGATGTCACCCGAACGTTCTGCAAGTCTTACTGCTAAAATAGTGTAGAAATACTTAAATAAATATAGCGTCCCTACTTTTGCGGATTTTCGTTTATCGCGGGTGGTCCTGGAACGTAACCCCCGCCATAAACGAGGAAACACTGTACAGATATTGCAGACATTCCAAACCTTCCCATGAACTTTTGATATTGCCTGAGAATGCAAAGTTAATATGCTTGGCTGGAACAAGAAGAAATTAATATGTTCTTTCAAAAAAAAATGTGACTTTTGTAATGATGTCAGTGACACCAGAAACTGAATGTATACTATTTTTGAATAGGGTGATAAAATATTCTATAAGAAACAATCTTATAGAGGAGGTTATAGAATGACAGATTCTCTAGGTGTCACTATTTTTACAGTACCAATAAACAGCTGTCTACTGGAATCCTGCTGTTGGCTATGTACATTGTACAATACCTTGCCTCTTTCTGTTCTGTTCTCTGCAGCAAAGGGACTAAATGCCACAGTAATACCAATAATGAGGCTTCTTCAAACTGGGGCCATGTGCAGAGCAAATAACTTAAATGGCCAGAGATGGCAATCTCCCTCCTCGCTGGGTTCGTTAATGCCCAGCAACAGAGGCATTTCATCTTCAAAGCTGAAAGGTATGTGAAAACACAGGATTTAAGGGGTATTAGAGAACACTGGGTCAGTGCAGATTCTTTTTTCATACACTGTGTCCACATGGAATATAAAGTAGAATGGCATGCAATCGCTTACCAAAGGCAAATATTGCCCATCATTTGTAATAATGTCTTTATGTAATACCATATATAAGACATCTTATATAGACTTACCCATACAAATTAAAGCAATATTTGCTGTGTTATATGAACTGGCAAAAGTATTTGTGTTTAAAGGTCTTTTATCATACTGGGAAAAAACCCTTGAAATGCTATCCTATGTGTGGCTGTCAGTCATGTCACAGTGTCAGCTCTTTCTTTCTTAATCGGCAGCCTGGATGTACTGGGTATTATATTGCAGAGGGAACACTCTGCAACCCTCTTTAGGGAGACTCCTCTGTTCAGTCGAGTCGGGTTGCCATGGTGATGTGCCTGCGTTGTCGTGGGTCTTTTCAGTCGCAGTCTATCTAGTGTGAAAGCGCGAGTCCCTCTGTCACACAACAGAGCTGAGTGAGTCACTGCACACTGAACACAGTATGACTGCCAAATGAAAGAGCTAATGCAAACCTTACCAGAGCAAAAGGACATTTACAGTAGAGGAAAAAAGTTTATGATCCTTTAATACTTTTCGTAGTAGATAAACACATTCTAGGAAAAATATATAACATGCAAACAAGTCTAGTTTCCCCACATTTATGGAAAGCACTAAAAATATGCTGTTTTCCTAGACCCGTTTATAGCAATGGCAACATTTATTATAAACACCATTGCCATTCATTATTCTTCTTATAATGATGAGATTTTGGAAACCATTCTGTTTCCCCTCCTTTAGCACTGTACATTGTGCTTTTGGTGTGGTCTGTGCAGAACCCTTGAAGCTATTATCCACCCCATGACCCTGACCATGATCCATCCATACCTCCATTATCTTCCGCTTAATCCACACAAGGTCGCGGGCCAGCCGTGCCCACCTGTCAAATCTGGGCGCAAAGACAGGAACAACCGTAGACCCTTAATTATGTCTGTGGATGTAAGCAGTTCCTTGTAGTACTCTCAAATGAACCACATTGGTTATGCACCAGTTCATAATCTGCTAATCAACTTTCCAATATATGAAAAACATTCCAACATGCAAATACTCCTTAAGTGACAAAGTTGAGTATTTTCTTAGCTTGATGAACAGCAACTCTGGACAAGCATTTTTGAATAAGTTTTGCTTTCTGAAAATATGGGATTATTCAGACAATGTCAAGTTGAGCACAACAATGTCGTTGCCATTGTGTAACAGAATAGTTTTTATATTTTCAGTTTATCAGATGAAGATACGTAGGCATACTGTGTTCAACATGAAATCTGGCTCATCTGAACTCCAGGTCTCTGGTCTTTTTAGTGTTGGCAAACTGTCATTGTGATACTGGTCTCATGGCTAAAGGCAGATTGTAATGTTCAGTATTTTTGTATAGAAGCCAGAGATATTACTCAGACAGAAGTAACAGTAATTCTTCTGTTCATAAATGGCATTTACTTTTGAGTAACTCTGGGCTAATCTCTCAGGTTTCCTGCAAATGTTGCACAAAGAAGCATGAGGGGGCCCAGGAATTGTCCCCAATTTTACATCTGAATTATTAATAAGGCACAGCTCTTATGATAAGGCATTTATTCTGTAGTAAATCTTCCTGAACAAGTAAAGAACACATGCATCAACATGCATTTAAATAGCATATCTTATTTTGATAAACTTTTATAGCCTGCCAGTCAACATTTAATCAATGTCTAACAAACATTTAACAATCTACAAAACCATATGTGCCACGCCTGATCCATGCTCAGTGGCCCACACCCAATGCCCCACTCGCACACCATCATCTGATTACCTGATTACCATTACCTGATTTGACACACCTGTTCTTCATTATCGCTCGCCTATTTAGTCCATACGTTTACTCTGTTCTGTGCTGAGTTACTTGGTTCCATACCCTGTTTACAAAGCGCTATAACTTTATGATCTCTGTTTCTGACCCATTTCGTCCCTCGACTGGCTTTGTTGTTTGCTGCTCTGTATTTTTGACCCTGTTTGGCTTCTGATTTTTGGATTATCTTTTAATAAACGCCTGTTTCTGTGCAAGCTGCGTTCGCTTCCACCTTTTCGTGCTCGGCATTACAGTATGTGATAACAATTTAATAAAATACACCCAAAAGGTTTCAGGTTTCATAAGCACTTATGACATACAGTTTGTGGCTAAAAACAAAATGAACAAAGGTCAGAACCCCATGATGGCATTACCAGGGTAAACTGTCCACCATTCTCTTGGCAGAGAAGCCTTACCCTGCTATGGATTGGCAAGAATTAGCAGGATGATCTCAATGTCAACAGTGTCAAGTATTTACAACAGAATGATAGCTCTTTGGAAATCCCGACTGGGGGCCCAGACAGTTTGTACATATCTGACAGCCTTAAATCCTCTAAAGCTGGCATTGACTCTACTCATGATGAGCCTGTAATGTGGAAAGCAACAAACACAGCTGCATAACAAAATGTAGCTTATTTTTTATACAAATATGTATTTTATTCAACTAGCTTTGTTTGCCAATCTGGTACAATGGCATGCGGTAAAATATAGCTGCTATCGCTATTAGCTGCTCGGGTAGTTTATATATAAAAAAAAATTTGTTTCTGACTTGAAGTATGCACTTGTGGTTTCTATTGAATGGTGTAGACATTAGCACAATTCTTGCATGAAAACAAAGGCCAACGTTATGAATGGTTTGTATTCTATTAAAGACATCTTTAAGTGGTTTAAGGTTCAAACTGCAGGTGTAAATATACGTGCGATACAGATTGCATTTGGCATTATAAGGCAGCTAATCACCCAGCTGTTTTCATTGACCATCTGGTATAAGAAGGATAGCCAAATATCCCTGCATTCAGTGTTGTGTAGTAATGCTATAGTGATCAGAAATTTCTGAAAGACTGTATGTATGACTGCTGTGTTGGATGACTCATTGTGCTTAGGCAGGAAAATTAAATCCGTCACTCTCCTGCTCCACATCTTCTGTTACTCTGCGTGCTAGGCATGGCACTGGGAGCCATGCAGAAAGGGGATTCCTGGAAGAGAGAAATAGAGAGAGAGAGAGAGAGAGAGAGAGAAAATGTGTGTGTGTATGTGTGTGAGTGAGTGTGTGTGTGCTCATGCACATTTGGCAGTGTATTTCTGCGGCTGCGCAGATGTTCCTGGAGGACTGAACGTTAATGGGGATGACTCATACGAAGGAGACCCTAAGGACAGGTGCGGCGGTGATTCACCCTCTGATGTCTGCATGGATATATATATATATATATATATGTGCATGTGCAGGACAGGAAATTCTTTGCATTGCTGCATGTTTAGTAACATATATAAATTGATGTTAAATTTTTTTTTAAGACAACTCATTAAGTAAGGCAGTTCTGCATTGTTCTAAATGTTACATCTGTAATATTTTTACTTGAGTTTAAATTTTTCATTCGGTGACTTGACAAATACTAAAAGCCTCTATTACATACTGGCCTGCCACTGATTATTTGCTATTTTCAGACCAACAGCCTTATGTGTGATGACTCAACCACTTACATTCTGAACTTTATGTATTCTTTTTCTCTTCATTATAAGCTGCTCTCGAACTGTGAGCTAAAGAGCAATTTTAGGATATGATTAAAAGAGCTAATCTAAATAGATTAGTGTTATAAAATATCTTTGATTTTGTTCCTTAACCTTAATACCACTAGCAAATACTGACAAAATCTAAATTGTAAGACTTTAACCATTCCATAATAAGCTAAGTGGGATCAACCCTGGCAATTGTTGTGATCTTTCAATCGGGATGTAATCGCTGCTCTAATCTTGGCCAAACATGATACCTTAGCATGGATCCAGCAACATTAGAGGGAATCTGTACTCAACTCCAGCACGATGTTTACACAATAAGTTACTGCATCAACAACTAAACATCTAATCTGATATCAACCTGTAGAGTGATTGCATTAACATGTAGTCAGGATGTGAAGTAGAAAATGACGCACTGTGTCAGTAAACTGAATCATCTATTTTAGGATTTAGAGCTGTGAAATGGTGAAACATAAGATCATTATCCTGAAGAAAATCAGATTAGAATGAGTGCTGTTGTCTACTAATACTGTGAAAGAAAAGTGCATTTGGTCTGCAGTACGGTGCAAAAGTCTTAGTCTCCCATTAGATTTCTCCATTTAGCAATGGTACAATGACAATATACTGTATAAGTACTAAATATTTGAGTTGATTGGACCAAAAATGTCAAACTTGGATTAGTCATTCTATGATACTTTTTTTCCACTGATCTTCAGTCCAGTCTTCGTAAGCTTTAGCATATCTTGGCCTTTTCACCCTGTTACTTTTGAAAATGACTATTCCTGATCAAGATACTTACAAATTTCCTGTATTTTCTGGTTGCATTCCAAAATTATCAAGTTAAGTCAAGTCAGATTTATTTATATAATGTTTTTTACAATTGTGCATTGTCTCAAAGTAGCTTTATCTTGTATTATCATAAAATAAAAAAATTGAGCAAGCCTAGGGCGACAGTGGAAAGGAAAAACACCCTGAATAAAGAAGGACGAAACTTTGGGAGGGCCAAGACACAAAAAGGGACCCATCCTCCTTGGGTCACACATTTATTTCAGAAACAAAAAGAAATGCAATATCTAAATTCCACAGCAGGTAATGGGTGATGGGCCTATCTTTTAGGCTATGTCCGGAATATAGTCGCCGTCTTGGAAGCCGCCATATTGGATCAAGAGCAAGTTGGTCATGTAGCATATCAAATAAGACCTGAATTGTCTCAAATTGATGTTAAAATTGATTGCAGCAATCAGATTTGCAATATCTTTTGTGGTTCAAAAGCTATCAACACAAGTTCAAGACTTTTGAACTTTTCGGGGGACGCAGCTGCCGTATCATAGACACAGATTTGACACACACAACAAGATACACCCAGGAAAACCCCCAGTTTCACACAGCACTGTTGCTTTCAAATTCTGAGAAACCAGGATTGTGGACGACAAGCCACGATGAGCACTACCAACAAGGAAACCTCAACAATGGTTTTGGAAGTCTTTCTGAAAAGTCAATGACTTTGGTCTCATACTGTATATCTGTCTATCTATCTATCTATCTATCTATCTATCTATCTATCTATCGGTCTCTCT
>JAVSBV010036475.1:0-11432 GCA_033117975.1 Parotocinclus spilosoma | reverse complement strand
GTGGAGATACACCTCACACACACACACACACACACACACACACACACACACACACACACACTATGGCAAACTACCCTTTCTCATCACACAGATGTATTTCTCATTGTACAAACGTAATAAACACTCTATCTCATTTAACAGGAATGTCAGAGTAAAACACAGTTCCCATTACTCTCTGTCTCTCTCACACACATACACACATACACACACACCTGCACACACACTCCCGCCATTTCTAACTGTCCATTCCATATGCATATCAGTATTCTGTATCTCTCTGTATAGACTTTATCTGTCTTTCACTTTCTGATAAATTAGAAGTTAGGATAATTGGCGTTTAGGATAATTACAATAGAGAGTACGTAATTAGTTATAGTTACAGGGTTCCTGTAATTACATACCAGAGCTGTACTGTAACTTTTTCTGAACAACTAACATTGTTGCTCTTTGGAAAGTTCTGATTGTTTCGGTAAAAACATGCAAAAAAACATGTTGATCCTCATAATTGGTGCCTTTTCATTTCAAGTAGGAAAAGATGTTTGAATGAACGACAACTACCCTAAAAAAGAGAAAAGTACATACAGTGTGCTTAGGCCTGACCCATATAGGTGTTTGCATGGCAATGATGCATATCACATTAGTGTATGTTAACTCACTGGCATCTGCAGACCGTGGCGGTGCGTAAACATGTGCATGCATGAAGCTACAGAAGCTTATTGCTGCTCTGTGGTAGATATTTAAGTCTGACAACCTCATTTTTTCCTTCTTCCTTTTAACTTTCTGCATAATAAGAATAGTCTGAGATTGTAGTTTGGGGACACCCCTGGCACAAAGCCATGCGATACAACCTGGGTAGTCACTGGAGGTTATGAATAGGTCGATAAGTATTGACTAGGGGGGTCTAGAGGTGGCATAAAAACAATATGGAGAATTTGGCTCATGGCAGCAAATGTATGTGAAGAAACATGTCAGAAAGTTTGCATTGATTTAACCACTGACTATTTACTAACAAATGGTACAGATGGATTAGAATCATTGGAGGCCATGTCAATCATTTTATTCATTTTATCCATATTATCCATGTTTTTTATTGCAAGTTTGGGATGTCCATAAACTTTCGGCTGCATAATAGACTGCTTACAAAAATGAGGCGATATTTCAAAATTAATATGAAGATTGATTAGAAGATTAGATAATTAGTAGAAGAATCATTTGGTTTCATTTCATTAAGCAAGATCATCAGAAAAGCAAAGGAAAAGCCAAGGAAAGTTTGTCAATTATGCAAATGAGATGCAAGCAGGTGATATATTCACGGGGGTGAAGAGAGGAATGTTAAACTGGACAAGAGTGCCCCCGCATTGACTGTACAGTAGGGTGTATGGATCAGATTGTCCGGCAGTTCTTGTGGGATCCTCTTGGTACTTATTTTGAAATACCTCATTTTTGTGAGCAGTGTAATAATCACACAAGTATGAAAGACTTAGCAATCTTAAGACGACTAATTACATGATGTCATAAATTGAGAAATGCAAGTACAACATGCAGATTCAATTAATGCTTCAATAAGAGTTAATGATGATAATAGAAGACGTTAAATAGTGCTGAAGTGTTTTGTGTGTGTGTGTGTGTGTGCGTGCGTGTGTGTGTGAATAGTGTGCCGCCTATTCCACACACCTGGTGAAGCGTGTCTGAGCGAGCGATGATGAAATCCATTGGAAAACAAAAGCCTTGAGTTATGTCTGCTACAGACTGTACCACCATTGTTTAAATAGATCCCTCTCTCTCTGTTTTAAGACCTGCTGTAGCTTTGCTGCCTCACAGTTTTCACCAGCACTTCTATAAATATGCTTCTATAAACAAAATGTCCAGCCCTAAGGGCAAAGTGTTTCATTTCTTGTTAACGAGACTCATCGTAGGCCACGACCTGCACTCCAGATTGGGTAACTGTTGACGTTCCAGAAATTTCTCTTTCATTTCGTGCTAATCTTGGTCAATCTCTCACCAGTCACAAACCTATGTCGCACGTCCCCACCCAGATTGCTTTTATAATTTAATCTTCCCTGTTGCTAAATTAACTTTTTGGAAAAATTTCTCATCAGCCTAAGCTTGGTTTAGATGAAATATTTTGTGTGGCTTTCAGTGTGTTCCATTTCAGTACAGCTGTGTAGTTTTAATAAGAGTTTCTCTCAAGTTAAAATAGCATATCAACTAACAGTTGTTACTGCCTTGCTACTCATTCAGTGTATAAATCTTAAAATAAATCTTTTAAACTCGTACTGGTTAAGCTAGTTAGAAGGTCGTGTTAGCTAAATGTTACCTGGAAGTCTGCGTTGTTGTGTTTTTCAACTATCTAGCTTTTTAAAACATTTTTTTACACATTTTTCTTTCATGCTAAGATGGCATAATAACTATAAATGTTTTCTGGAGTAGTTAAAATGCTACCTTTAAAAAAATCAATTTCCCTTTGCTATTTTTTACGTTTTAATTTTTACACAGCCAAGAAAACATACTTTAGTTACCCAGAGATAAAGAAATGAAATGAGACTGAGCGTAGGTAAGCTGGAATAAAATATTTCGGTAGGTTTTTTCTGATCAGTTATGCTAAGCTAGACTCCATGAGACTAAGCACATTAGCAAGGGAAAGCTTACACACTGAGTAAAAAAACTAATTTTGCTGTCGAAGGCAAATGGATGCTAGGACATTCCTTTAACCAAATATGCAATGGACAAAACAAAAAAAAAAACCTTTCTACTTAGAAATCTGTAAACAGAGCTGCTTCTTTTTATTCTATTTACACATGATTTAATATTGCACAGTGATAATTTGTTTTCTGAGCTGTATGGCTCAATGCTTCTTTTTATCCCTGTCGTCTTTGTCCCTTTTTTTTGTAAGGTCACTTTTGTTCTATGCCTTATTTCTGGGAACATGTAATTGGGGTCTGGTGGGTTCACTGAAGGCGTGGCAGAGATTCCTTGGAGAAGCAGGCTTTTTTTTTTTTGCTTTGATGACAATGATTCCAGTAAAGTCTTGGTTCAGACCTGGATAATGGCTTTCATTAAGGATGAAAAATCAGCACAGCAAATGCCAAAGAACACCACGCCAGTCTGCCAAGCTAGTTTTCACTCAAGTGTTCCATGGTATTACCGATGCTATTTTGTGGTAATACATTTTTTAAGGACAGAATAAACCTATAACATTGTCTTTTTAATGCTATCTTGCAATGATATTTGTCAGAGGAAACAATTTCCCTCTTGGGACAAATCTTTATCAGGTTGCCTTGTTGTGAAGTTTCAATTGAATTAAAATTCCTTGTGAATACTGTCACATGCTTTGTACAAAATACTTTTTCATATGTTAAATCAGTTCATTGATTTCAAAAATACGCATTTTAGTCACACCAAGTCTTAACAATGCTAAGGAAAATCGGCACTAAATGACAGCTGTATTAAAGTTACAAGTACTACATTACTACATGCTTCGGTAAAACTTTTAAGTGCTATCTATACTAAAAAAGGCCTCACAGTTTCGTAAGATAAATTCCTCAGTCTGAGTTAGCTTGCTTTTACTGTTGCCAAGCTAGCTTCACACTGAATGTCTGGATTACTAGACCGTGCTAGCTATTGCTTCTTGCTCATTACGGTTTTCCTTAATTGATGGAAAAACGATGAAGGAGCAAAAACCCAAAAGTAGCATTATAATGACGGATCAGATCAGTGTTTCCAGCATGTTAGCAATGGCACCCTGCACTGTCCTGTTAGCTGTAGCATCAAGTTCATGTCAACTGTTTAATCATTTAGTAAGAGTCGGCAAAAGCAGCTGGACTTGATTACCAATTAATAGCCAGTGTCTAGACGGCAAATTTGTTGTGAAAAGATTTTATTTGGCACTGCACAAGTCTGCTTTGTTTAGCAAGAGAAAAAACACTTTTAACATTTACTGTAACCGGTGGAATGAGTAATGTGTGATTAAGAAAAGGTTCCCAGGATGGAGGATTAACTAAATAGATTATGCATTTCCTGTAGGAAAGAAAAAAGGTGGCCAGAAGAGAAGGAAGAAAGGAGAGTGAAAAAACAAAAAAAACAAAAACAAAACTAATAACAATAATTAGACAATAATTGGACTGTGGTAGCCTAGCGGTTAAGATACTGGACTCTGGACCAGAAGGTCCAGGGTTTAAATCCCTCCTCTGCCAAGCTGCCACAGTTGGGTCCTTGACTGCTCCACCACTGCTTGGATTGTAAGACTGTATGAATTGTAAGTCGCTCTGGATAAGGGCGTCTGCTAAATGCTGGAAATGTAAATGTAAATTAGATGATACGTGCAACCTTCAAAAATGTGTTTGTAAACGTCTTACACTGTGCTTGCTCTTGTAAATAGAATATGAATAGTTCCTTACTAATCACATAAATGGATAGACCAATAAAGGAAATTTAAATGTAGGGAAAACATTAATTCATTCATTGTTTTGTCTGCTTATCCTGAATCGTTGGGAGCCAGTGTCTAACCGGTGACACAGGGTGCAAGGCATGAACAATCCTAGACAGGGCGCCAATCCATACTAGGGGACATGCACTCGCACACTTATATATACTGTGAGGAGTATTTGATAAAATGCCGATTTTGCAAGTTTTCCCGACTACAAAGTATGAAGAGGTCTGTAATCGTAGGTACACTTCAACTGTGAGAGAGTCTCAACAAAAATCCAGAAGATCACATTGTATGATTTATAAATAATGAATTTACATTTTATTGCATGAAATAAGTATTATAAGTAATTATTAAATCTTTAAGATGTTCTACTATTCTGTACTAATTACCTGTATTAATTACACCTGTTTGAACTCGTTACTTGTATAAAAGACACCTGTCCACAAACTCAGTCAATCACAATCCAACCTCTCCACCATGCCCAAGACCAAAGAGCTGTCTATGAAGACCAGGGACAAAACTGTAGACCTGCACAAGGCTGGGATGGGCTACAGGGCAATATTGGTGAGAAGGCAAAAACTGTTGGTGCAATTATTAAAGAATGGAAGAAACACAAAATGACTGTTAATCTTCCTTGGTCTGGGGCTCCATGTAAGATCTTACCTCGTCGGGTAAGAATGAATCTGAGAAAGGTCAGGAATCAGCCCAAAGGGGACAGGACGACTGCACCGTATTGAAGGGAGGATGGATGGGTCGTGGCTGGGTCTTCCAGCATGACAATGACCCGGAACACATAGCCAGGGCAACTAAGGAGTGGCTCTGTAAAAAACATTTAAGGTCCTGGAGTAGCCTAGCCAGTCTACAGACCTGAACCTGAAATCTTTGGAGAGAGACAGCCCTATAACTTGAAAGATCTGGAGAAGCTCTGTATGGAGGAGTGGGCCAAAATCCCTGCTGCAGTGTGTGCAGACTTGGGTCAAGAACAACAAAACTACTGTAGATTTAGTCGACTATAATCTGATTATAATTAGTCAATTAAAAGTAAACTACATCTAAAAACAATGATTATGTCTAAATTATGTTTCAGTCAAAAGACTAAAACAAAAAATTAAAACTAAAATTTGCTTTCAAAATTAACACAGTGTGACAGAAACCTATTTCAGGCCCTGGGTGAAGAAATGTGTACAAGCTCATACATGCTCATCTGGGCCCTGTGAATTCCAGGAGCCTCAGCAACCCTGACCAGGACAAGTGAAAACAAAGGGACAAACAGTCCATCAGTGTGTAACAATGGGACAAATGTATACATTTATGGTTAACAACACGTCACACAGCTCATGCTGTTGAAAACCATGGATGTATCACGTTTTAAACTGTATACACAAAAGCAGCACCCATAAAGCCAAATCTTTGGCACTGGATCGGCTTGTGTTGGACCAAGCCACTGATGTTACTGATACGAATCGACATTTAATAGCTGCTAAGTAAACCCTGTAGAAACTGCTGGTAGCTGTTTATTTACAGTATAAAGCAAAATGAGAGATGATCTGTGTTCCTGCTTGTTCGTCCAAAGACCTTGTTCACAAAATGGCCGTCTCAAACTCGGTGGTCACGAGTCACGGGAGTCATTTGATGATCCGAATGGCTGTCTTTTCTTTTTCCCAACGTATGCCACAACCGGCCCGGGCCACTAATCTCGACGCCGTAGAAACAGGAAATGAGGTCAGAACCGATATATTCTCACACGATTTTGCCCTTGTTTCCAAAGAGATGCCGAATGAATTCCCTGGCTCCCTCTCTCTCCACTCTCTCGACCCGACTCACCCCGGTCTTTATTTTTAGGCCTGTTTTTTACCAAAACAAAATCCTGACCAGCTTCTAATTGTTTTCAGATGCTTTCTCTCGCTTTCTCTCTTTCTCTCTCTCGGCCGAGTTTAAATCGTAGCCGTGACGTTCACAGGGATCGCTCCAAGAAGGAACTGTTTCCATTCCTCAGTGCATATTCATACATTTGAACGTTTTTACCATAACAAGTTTCCCCCAGAATTCGAACATGATTAAAGTTCAGCACAGAACCTCTTACACGTGCCTTGCACGAAGGTTTCTCAGACTGTACTGCCAAGCGTAGTAAACAAAACGATAAGATCTGTAGACGAAGATAAAAGTCCACCCCGTAACAATTTCAGCTTATTTATACTCCAATATTTGTGATGTACTTTACATTTCCGTTGCTGATTTGTTATTGTATGCTGTTTACGTTTTTCATTACTCAAGTCCATCGGAGGTTGTGCGCTGCCGTTTCATCACGGGATGTTGCTGGTTCAGTTATAATGGCGGTTAATAGGATTTAATTTTGTTCCTCAAACATTGTCGCTGGCAGTCAGTTTTCAATGAATTTAGAGCATGGTGCTGGAGAAAAATCCAACGCAAAAGCTGAAAAGACAATAGAGACTGGGCCTTCTGGCCATGTTGGGCATCATTCTAACACTGTATATGGTTAGATCCAGAATTTCTAGTCAAAATCTCTTGTTAATTAACCGTTTTTGTGTACTGTAACATACATATAGCAAGTTGTGGATCAGTGTCCCACTGGCAGGAAAGTTACATGTCTTTTAATGAGCCATTAACATTTTGGCCACTGAAAATAAAAAAGTCAAAATGGATGACTAAAAAGTATGCTGCAAGACTAGACCAGAGAATGGAGACCAAACATATATAGCGTAGAGAACAAAGGCTTTAAAAGGGACCACTGGCAGTACAGGGCATATTAGAAAGTATAAAAAATAGTGGGATTATAAGAATCAAAGTAATACAAAAAAAAGTTCCCGAGTTGGTCAGCATCAAATTTTGTTCTCACTAATTAAAAAGCAAGGAAAAACGGACCTTTTTGCCTTTGGTTTTATTTTCCTGCTCCTATTTACACAGCTCACAAAATTAGGGTATACTTTCATTTAGAAATATCCTCAAAGCAGTAAGCAGTTTATTAAAATAAATTGATAAATCACAGTTCAAATTGAAGCATGAGGTTTGATTGAACATAGGGCAGCACGGTGGCTCGGTGGGTAGCACCTCTGCCTCACAGTTAGAAGGTCCCTGGTTCAATCCCAGGGTGGAGCGGCCTGGGTCCTTTCTGTGTGGAGTCTGAATATCCTCCCTGTGTCTGCGTGGGTTTACTCCGGTTTCCTCCCACAGTCCGAAAAGATGCATATTAGGTTAATTGGTGTCTCTAAAGTGTGACTGTGTGTGTGTGTGTGTGTGTGCCCTACGATGGATTGGCGTCTCAGGTTGTTCCTGCCCTTGTCACTGGCTGGCCCGCGACCCCGTGTAGATTAAGCGTAAGATGAATGAATGAATGAATGAACGAACGATTGACCATTTGGTAACTAAATCTCTTCATTTCATACAGGACAGACAGGTCACACCCATAACACATGCATTACAAAAAAAACTCTCTGTCCTCATTCAGGCTGAAACGTCAAATGACAAGACATGGACACTTCTGTACTATTTTCATACTTTCATACAGGACATGGAAAATGCACCGGTTCTGCTTTTGTACACTTCAAATCAGCACCCTTAGTAATCAGTGTGTCTTCATGGCAGCAGGATGCAGATGTGAATGCTTGTTTTCCACTGCCTCTAACTTTCCTCACTGTACCACAAGTCACCTGATCACTAAATAATAAACCCTTAATAAAACCGTTGTGTTGCAGCTTGAAATCTCTGAGGGTTTCCGAGTCACATGTTTATCAACAGTCTAAAACATGTAATCTATTATAATATTATTTTTATGGAGCAGTTTTCAATTTGAGATCAAAAGCCCATTACATACAAGAGTACGAGAGGAGACCCGGTTGCCAAATCATTGCAGCTTCATCCCTTGTTCGAACAAGGTATTAATCTATCCAACTGCTGAGCTGTGACTGATCCTAGATATTAACCTGCTTAACTTGCTAACCTGTTAAATTAAATGCTCAGGATGGGCTACACTTAATTATCTTTCATTAATTATAGACTATAAAATATTATGTATTTTATTTTATTTATTATATTCTTCAGATGACTAGGATAAGCATGTAAGACAATGAATGAATGAATGAGTATTATATTTTCTTTAAATATGCTCTTTTTTTATATTTTTATCTTTAGTTTATTTAAACTATTACTATAAACCTATTTTTAGGTATCTACATTTAAATGTTACATATCACAACATCTGGGCTGCCCAAGGAAGTTGAGTCCTTTTTTAATATTGGTCCTCCCATGATTTGTTCCTTATATAATTTGGGGAGTCTTTTCCTGCCACTGTTGCCCCAGGATTGCTCAGTTATCGCTTTGGGTCTAACTTTCAGACAATGCTCCATTGTTAAAAAGTGCTATGGAAAGACATTCGATTTAAGTTTGACTATACAGGTAGTTTCAACCAATCTGTTATAAGTTAAATTAATTATAAACCAAGAAGTTTAATATTTACTGTACATATTGTAGTGTAGCGTACCTTTGGCATGCTTATAAAACATTACATTAAACTACAGCTGGTCAAAAAAGTTCAACACAAAACTTCCTTTATGATCAAGTGTTGAAGATATCAAGTAATTTATTGAAAAATTTATTGAACGTGGAAAACGAAAACAATTATTGTCACAACCATGGCTTTTCCCCAACACAACATTCTCCCACGCTCATCACTCCTGCCATGTGACTTCTCAGCCCTGCTGAATTCCTCATTAAGCATGGGACAGTGTGTATCACTTGCCTACATTTCATAATTCATACTTCAGAGTGTGGGTTCTGCTGAATGTGTATTTATGTGTATTATTGGATCCTTATCATAAAGTCAAAATAAAGTCGGGTCATCGTAAAACGGGGCTTACCCGTACAGCTTTTTGAGATTAGTAGCATTACCCTGAGCTAAATCATTATGGGCTATTCTTATTCTTATCAAGCTTTTCAAATGAATTCTAATGCTCTTCCCGCTTCTTTTCCAGACCGAAGCCTCCTCCGCCTGAGGGAGCTAAGTCAAACCCTTCAAAGCGCCACAGAGATCGTCTAAACATGGAGCTGGACAAACTTACTAACATGCTGCCCTTCTCTGAGGAGGTTCGCTCTCGACTGGACAAACTGTCCGTACTCAGGCTTAGTGTCGGCTACCTGAAGGTCAAGAGCTTCTTCAATGGTGAGTCGCTAGCTTTTCTTTTAAATCGGTAATTTCGATTACCTATATAGCACTTTCAGACCATATTCTTGAAAGAAAGCTTATAATTACAACAAGCAGGCATGCGTGAGACACATTAGCATGTTCTCCTTTTTTGTGAGCTTCCTCATGGTAATCTGGTTTTCTCCCACATTCCAAATGCATGTGTTAGGGCAACTGAAATATCGAAAGCATGGATCTACATTAAGTATTTTACCAAGGAGCAGTGGTGCTCCAGATTTAAATTACAGGGACGCACAAAAAATGTACCCACACAAGCCTATTACATTTTTATTCAGCAAAGCATGGGATGAACAGAAAAAACGGAATGTTCCTTTTTGTTGAGGCAGGTGTGGAAATGATCCAACTTTTCTCATTGCACAGGTCACAAGTAGCTCGGATTAAGAACAGTAGATTGAGGGAAGCATTTCTAAGCATTTCTCTTAAAAAAAATGTAAATAACTCAAATTAAAATGCACAGTTATTTAAACATAAACTATTACACATTATAAAAGTTAAGAACTAAAATGTCGTTTTATTTTAAAATAGTTTGTTTCTGCCTATGCATCAAATTTAATTGCATGGTTTTGTGGGAGATTAAAAAATCCTGTAAAATGAAAGGATTTAATTATGTTATGTCTCAGGTTTTCTAAATTTCACATATTAATACTTTGACTCTTTCTTGTTGTAATCACTTCATTTGTGTCTAGTTACCAGCTAAGTGTGATAAATCACAGATCTCATACAGCAGGGCATACAGTTTCTCTCATGTTAGTCCTCATATTAGTTTCTATCTGTTTTTTTCTGTTCCTCTTAACACTTCTAGTCAAAAAATGTGCGCGTTACGGTGTTCCTCCAACAAGAGCTTAAAAGAAAGATAAAAATGTTGGTAAAATGGCAAAGATCTAGACCTATAAAACGTTGTTAGTGTTCTTTGAACGGTTGAAGTACATGTATACACTGGCCTCATGCAGAGATCATGATCATGAACCTACAAGACTGTCTCATTAATTCAGTCTTAGGGTTGCACTGTTGGTTAGAAAGCTTTACGTAGAAGAACATTCTCATAGATAACGAAAAGCACTGGTGCACTCAGGTCAAAAATCAACTCAAGCACTCAATAAGGCCAGACTTTTTTATTGCTTGTTTCTCGGATGTCCCTACTTAAGAATCCACTGAGGAGGGAGGAAAAAAATAAAAAATAAAAAATAATTTTTCAGCATTTTTCCATTTCTCGAGGACTATGTGGAATCAATACAAGAAAGGAGGAAGAAATAAAAATACATTTATATTTTAAAATAAAATGTATTAAACCTACAATTAATTTAAAGTGAATCTGGAAAAAAAATTAATGAACAGAAGAAAACGGTTGGTTCTCCATCGGAGGGCAGAAAAAGATGAAAAATAAAATCGGTGCTGCGGCGGATCCAAGAAATACAAAAAAAAGATTAATTCAAAATAATTTTTTTTTGTATTCCTCAAATATGATCGTCGGCGGATCCGCAAAACAAGCAATCAAAAAAGTCTGCCGTAAATATTTCATTTGAGTTTCTTTAAAAAGAAAGTGGGGCAGCACGGTGGTTCGGTGGGTAGTACCACTGTCTCACAGTAAGAAGGTCCCGGGTTCAATCCCTGGGTGGAGCGGCCTGGGTCCTTTCTGTGTGGAGTCTGCATGTCCTCCCCTTGTCTGAGTGAGTTAACCCCAGGTACTCCGGTTTCCTCCTTAGTGTATGACTGTGTGTGTGTGTGTGTGTGTGTGCCCTACGATAGATTTGCGTCCTGTCTAGGGTTGTTCCTGCCCTTGCAACC
>JAVSBV010036464.1:0-11432 GCA_033117975.1 Parotocinclus spilosoma | reverse complement strand
ATTTAATACAATTTGGAATACGGCTGTAACGTAACAAAATGTGGAAAAAGTGAAGCGCTGTGAATACTTTCCGGATGTACTGTATATACTAGTCTTAGTCAATATTTGGATTAAAGAGCAGTCCTGTCAAATGACACTTGATGTCTTAAGTCAAATGTGGACCAACATTCAGTCTGCTCACGTTGGCGCTGCATGTGTTTAATACAATGTTGCACTGTTATGTGCATCAACTGTAATGTTTCTATACCGGTAGTACTTCTACATATACTGATACTATTACCCATAATAATGTTATCAGACCACGGACATACTGTATATGCAAATGAATATTGCCAGAATTGGCGTTATGTTGGCTAACGTAAATAGGGTCTCCCAGCTGTGGTCTGCACCTAAAGCTGTTGGGTAACTAAAAATTGTACAGTCATTTATTAATATGTGTATGCTTGCTATAGTGTATGTAGACATCTCTGTACTGTGTGTTTGGCCCACTCTCCGTTGGCTGTCAGCTTGATCCACTTCTTATCTGAAGTCTTCACCATTTCCTGGCACTGGTCATTCTGAATCTGTCACAGTTAATATAATATAAAATATTACAGTCAATGTAATCTAAAGAAGGCCGCCGTAAAAAAATGTAGATGAAATATGTACAAATTAGTTGTGGGATAGCTAATGGTACAAAACTACCTTTTGTTTCAAAACACTGAGGCAAACAAAGGCTATTTCTCCAGAGTGCATCCCTAAATGCATAGTAGTGCACTAACAAGATACACTACATAACACACTAGCTAACAGTTTTTATATTCTTGGTTTATGATGGATTTTTTGGATAATTTCCCCATCATAAATCCCGGCACATCTGTACAATACAACTCCATTAATACATACAATACTGTGCGGACTTAAACCGGGTCTGGAACGGATTAACTATGTGACAAGAACCGAGGTGCCACTGTACTTTCTATTGTATACTGAATATTGTATCTTGATACTGCAGTGAAAAAAGAGGAACAAACAAGCAAACAACAAAAAACAGTCACATTCAATTATTATCTTCTTCCCAGTCAGTATGAAGTGTGTTACTCACGAAAAACTCGAAAAAGATGTTGTTGTCCACATACTGATAGTCAAAGGAGACAGAGCCAGTTGTTTTTAGATGGACAGAGTAGATGAATGACACACTACACTCATCTCTGTTTGACTCCACATAGCTACCCCGAGGAATCCATGAGGAACTGGGAAGAAATAACATGCACTTTTACATGGCAGGTAAAAATTCATCAAGTCACTTGAATGTCATCAAGTCATCAAGAGCCACGGTATCCAGGGTAATGTCAGCATACCCCCAAGAACGACGAACCACATCCAGCAGGATTAACTGTGGACGCAAGAGGAAGCTGTCTGAAAGGGATGTCTGGGTGCTAACCCGGATTGTATCCAAAAAACATTGGACAGACATGGCAACGTGGCAGAATTAAATGTGCACCTCAACTCTCCTGTTTCCACCAGAACTGTCCGTCGGGATCCACAATGTCAATATACACGGTCGGGATGCTATAGCCAAACCTTTGTCTAAAACCAGGTGTTTCAGTTTCATTGTTTAACCCCTGTACATTTTGGATACTTTCATAGTTGTAGTTTGGTTCACTTGGCCCAGATCAAAGCAGACAATGTATTTTAGTCCTGGTTCGCTTACTGTTTGCATTGGCATTCTTAACATCAATGCAAAATATTTAATCAAACGTCATGTGAATAAGGTAAATGATTGAACAGCATTTCTTACATTTTGTGGCACTGCAAAACTGACACTGCTTTGTGAGGTACCAGCTAGTACCTCATAAAGAGTTCCTACAATTTAATACCTCCGTCTTTGGACAGTGCTGCATTCACACAGCAACAGAAATAAATAAGTTGGCAGTACATGTGGTGTTTATTTGGTGCACGTCAAACAAGATATAAACAAAAGTAATAACAAAAGTATGGCCACATACTGTTTGGATGGTTTTAATGATGTAGATTGTCTGACCAAACTTGCAGAAGGTAAGCAACAGTGCTGTGTGTTGGGCTAAATGCGCTTGCGGGACTTACCTTTTTACTAGGTAAGAAATTTGGTATTTTTAATAGCTGATAACTCACAAACAGCTCCTACAATTTATAATGGACACTACTCAGACATCCATTTGGTTCACATAAGAAGGCATGGAGTATGATTATGATTGTGCATTCTGCTCTTCTATGTAATTGACTTTAGTAAATTTGTTAAATTACATGTTTTTTAATGTCACACCCTGGCTCGTTTACATGTCTGTGAGCCTAGCACAACTACATTTACAGCATTTAGCAGACGCCCTTATCCAGAGCGACTTACAACTGATACAGTCTTATAATTCAAGCAATGCTGGGTTAAGGGCCCAACTGTGGCAGGGGTCCCAACCAGCTTGGCAGGGGTGGGATTTGAACCCAGGACCTTCAGGTCCAGGGTCCAGTGACTTAACCACTAGGCTACCACAGTCCCATAGATCCAACAGTTTGTCAGAGGTGAGATTTGGATTATGACTCTTCTAGACCACAGTCTAGCAATAACAAAATAAGTAAGGAATTAATTAGGAACACACAGGTTAAGGTGTGTCACAGGTTAAACTTACTTAACGTGTTAAGCAAACAAACAAACAAAAAAAAGATGCAAGAATGTGCAAACTGAAATATTACCAAAATTACACACAGGAGAAAACGTACAATGTATGCTCTATATTAATACCCTAATCAATTATTCATTATACCAACTACTTTTTAGAGCAAAGTACATTCAGTGTGGTGATTAAATATTACAACAATGGAGATTTTCCTTAATAAAATGAAGTCATTTTGAATACATTTGCCATTTATAAAAACATGCTTACTTAATACACTGGTACCAACGAGGGAAAGTGAGACTCAACACTTACCCATTACAACTAGGCCCCTCATGTCCATTCAGTGCATTATTGAGAGAGGTCACCAAGCTACTGAATCCAGAGGGGATATCGTCCCACTCATCAAAGTGGATCCCCCTGCCCAAAGAGAAAGTGCCTGCTGCACATGGAGTGCACTCCTGAGCAGACATCTCCAAGAACTCCCCAGCTCCACAGGAGAATGCTGCCAACAAAATGATTCATCCCTTACAAGAAATCTTCACTACTGAAAACTCAATATAGCCAAACAAAGTAGGAAAAGTGAATGTAATTACTTTACAACATGCATAGCACCACAGTACATATACACTAAGCCACTACCTTGAATAATACATTATAGTTATGATCATCTAAGCCTAGGTACAGCTCTACTCTCATTTTAAAAAGATGTTAAAAATAGCACAGGTAAGCACAAGATGTGCAATAGGATAGTCCCGATTTTCATTGTCCTACACAGTTACTTACTTATTAGCTACTTTTTTGGAAACACCTGCTACTGGTACTTACTCTATCACAGCTCACCTACTGGAGCACTTTGTAGATGTACAATTACTGTCTACTGTTCATCTTAATACCACACACTATTTGACAGCTGTCCATCTTTTAATGGCTATGGACTACAATTGTACTATAGAAATTAAATGGTGGACCATTATCAACACAACAATTATACTGACATGGCAGCGACTTAACAGTGCAGGATGCTACTGTGTCAATATATTTGTTCATCAGGTGTAGTAGTATTAATGGGTTTAAAATGACAAACTATTAAGCTTTTACTGGTCCGGACAACAAACCATTTGGTCTAAGAATATGCACTCCTGAGACACAATTTGCTCGCCACTGCTTATGGCCACAGTGAGCTATGGAAACTTCTATAAACAAAAACAAAATCATATAATGATTCTTCTAAACCTCAAAATAATATATGTTACGGTGTTCATGTTTTGCTTTATACCAAAAAATGTTTTCGTTAATTGCTAATTTGCCATAGTCTGTCAACTTTTTGGCCTGATCAGAGTCCCGATTTTAACCCTAAGGAGAATATTTGGCTTCACGATAACAATGGGAAACATTTGTCAAATACCGATCAACTGTTTGAAACCATTAACACTGAGCGGAACAATTTGGGGTTTTTTGTGCCCAGGAGTGTACACATACTACAAATTATTAGTAATTCAGCAGTTTCTGAACACAGCATATGGTTGTTGAACACTAGTTTGGTATTTGCATGACCGCAGAAGAACAAGATTGTCTATGCATGTGGCCTGTAAGTGTAGACTGTAAAAAACAGTAACACCTGGCATACTCACAGCAACAGAAATGGACAAGCTGTGTTTCACTGTTGGGATTGTATAGGGCAGGTTATGAGCAGTGCCTGGTTTTCTTCACATACTGCTTAGAATTAACCCCAAAGAGTTTGCTCTTCGTCTCATCAAACCAGAGAATCTTATGTTTCATAGTCTGGGAGTCTTTCATGTGTTTTTTTGGCAAACTCTATGTAGGCTTTCATATGTCTTGCACTGAGGAGAAGCCTTCGTCGGGCCACTCTGCCATAAAGTCCCAACTCCCTACTACTACTCCCTACTACATCTCTGGAGCTACAGTGATCTTTCGGTTCTTCTTTACCTCTCTCACCAAGGTTCATCTCCCGAGATAGCTCAGTTTAGCTGAATGGCCAGGTCTACGAAGAGTTCTAGTCGTCCCAAACTTCTTCCATTTAAGGATTTAAATTTAAGGCCACTGTGATCTTAGGAACCTTGAGTGCAGCAAAAAAAAATTGTAGCCTTGGCCAGGTCTGTGCCTTGCCACAATTCTGTCTCTGAGCTCCTTGGGCAGTTTCTTTGACCTCATGATTCTCATTTGCATTGATATGCACTGTGAGCTGTGAGGTCTTATATAGACAGGTGTATGCCTTCCCTAATCAAGTCCAATCAGTTCAATTAAACACAACTGGACTCCAATGAAGGAGTAAAACCATCTCAAGAAGGATAGGAAGAAATGGACAGCTTGTGAGTTAAATAAATTAACAAAAATTTCTACGTCCGGTTTTTTTCTGTCAAGATGGGATGCTGAGTGTACATTTATGAGAAATAAAATAGACTTTTATGATTTTAGCAAATGGCTGCAATAAAACAAAGAGTAAAAATGTAAAGGGGTCTGAATACCTTCCATACCCACTGTATACTGATACAATGCAAAAATAAAATAAAATTTAATACGACTGCTTAATCACTTATAAGCCCACCACATTCCTGAGAAAGAATAACCACTACATTATTATTGTCGATTTATTGTCACACATGCTCACGCTACCTGCTCAGCGGACCACATCCCTCGAGGGACGTTCAGCGGCTGAGCTGGTAGCGTGAGCATGTGTGACAGTAAGCTGCTCCACTTGCGCCAAAGGTATACTCACCGCGGCTGAATACACGTTACAATTCCGCACCCTCGCGGCACAAAGTGGCTGGAATACGGAAGCACTTATACCTACTTTCAGACTGGGTCTCAGAGATGAGCTGCAATCTGAACTCGCCGGGCGGATTCGAACCTCACTTTGGAGGCTCTTATTGCTCTCACCATCTTGTTGGATCAACTCTTGTCCTCTCGCTCTCATACCCATCGCCGTCTTCCTCCTGTTCTCCCTGCCACGCACCCTGAGCCCATGGAGATCGGCAGGACCCACCTCACTCCTGAGGAACGTCATCGCCGTCTCACGCAAGGCCTGTGCATGTATTGTGGGTCTGACCAGCACCGTCGTCCTGACTGCACGCCCGCTCCACCACTAAGATCTGCCGCAGCACCAGGCAGATCCCTGGCTAACACTTTCCGGTGAGTACGAAGCTTTCTACCTCATCCTTCTTATTGCCTGTTAAGCTTCGGTGTAGTCCGCTGAGCAGGTAGCGTGAGCATGTGTGACATTTATTATCAGATACTTGGACTACACAGCAGTCTAAAACCCCAGCACACCACTGGGACACTGATTTATTTTTTTCCACTGGTATTTGAGAATTTATAACACTTTTTTCCACACACTTGCCAACACTCGCCCATATGAGTGTGACAGAAAGCTAAGCAAATAACCTGAAAAATAATGGAATTAATCTGGTTAGATGATCAGCCTTTTTCAGTGGTGGAAGAATAGTTGTGCCTGTCTGTGTGTTTTGCATTTTTTCTCTTGAAAAAATGTCAGTAAAAACATGTTTTCTAAGATAATTTTATTGTTCCTTTTATCCAGATCATGTTGTAACTCATCATAAAATAAATTACTTCCAGTCAATGTGATCAGTCTCGGTCATCGGCACTTATGGGTGAACGGTATCAGAATCGGCAACATAAAACATGATTGGAGCATCCCTAGAAGTTATACTTTCTCCCCCAAGAATGAATTCTGGTTCACTATCAATACAAATATAATATGAACTTACTACAGTTTGTTCCTTGCACAGGTTCTGGCAGACCTCTGCATTCCCCTGGCGTCCGAGGAATGGCTACTCTCCATCTGGAGCCACTGCTGTCACACTCTGTGTACTCAAAGTAGTAATCCCCCTTGCAAACACAAACACACAATTTAACAAAATCACAGACAGACAGACAGACACACAAACAATAACATTGTAATCCCATTATTCAAAATCCTACAATTTGAATTTTAGCTATAAAATACCAA
The DNA here is from genome assembly GCA_033117975.1 of Parotocinclus spilosoma. Lineage (NCBI taxonomy): Eukaryota > Metazoa > Chordata > Actinopteri > Siluriformes > Loricariidae > Parotocinclus > Parotocinclus spilosoma. Next base: position 4,814 of record JAVSBV010036464.1, on the reverse strand, counting down.
GTGAGATTTTTTTAAATACAGATATGCGCCGTTTAACACTCGCATTTCGTAGAAGATTAAACACTCAAGTTTCACAGAACATTGAGAAAAATTAACATTGACTAGACATTACCATGGTCACACAGTGGATTAGATACTTTGTACATAGTGTTTTATTCCATGTATTCCTCAGTCAGAGAATTTAGGTGGGGGGTATTAAAAGCACAGGGTAAATCAAAGACAATGATCTTGACCTGGGTCTGGTTGTGTCTAGGTGTGCAAAAGCTCTGTGAAGCATGCAGGTCAAAGCATCCCCTACATCCATGTGCCTGATATGTCTACACTAAATGATCCTGATGATCCATAACCAAGGACCGGAACCGTTTGAAGGTCAGTTTCTCAAAATTCTTCATGACATGACACAAGTGCATGAGGATAAATATGCCCCTGTTGTGATGCAAATTACATTTCGTATTTTCCAAGACATCTTGTAGAGCCTCTTCAATCCCCTTAATCAATGTCTGTACAGCATGTAGCAAATTGCACTCCCCTTCAGTCATACCAATCCTTTTATTTTTGCTGTGGACTGAAAATATTTGCGTTTTACCATAAAAGATAAAAATGAGGCAAATGTTTCACATTTCGGCTTCTATTTTCAGGTATTTACATATGGATCTGATACACAGTTCAAAAGATTACTTTTTTTTTTTTTTTGAGCAAAAGTATTTGTAACATGTAACAGTGAGGTGTGTTTTGTTGCCCAAGCATGTTGAGTTACATTGATTTTTCAAACAATAAAATGCGTTAAATGTCTATGCTCAGTTTTTACATGATGACCAATATCCAAACGTCCAGATGCGTGACCATTTGGTCGACGTCTAAATGCACTAGATTCCAGTTTTACAGTTGTATGTACAAGGTAGCACCAATTGTTATTCACAAAGAGTCAGCATGCACAACGTTAACGTCATCCAAAGAAGAGAGTTTAATCTTTCAGAAATTATTCCATAATTCCACATTATTCCACATGAGACTGAAGTTTTATTCTCCCCATGGCTTGTAATCTGCAATGGGAGTACATCCAATTTGTTGCCCAAAGACCTTACAGATCCAAGGCAGAAAAGGCAGATGTGATTATAACCTTTAATCAAAAACCTAACTCTGGCTTTCTTTCTGCAACACAATTTCAAGCTGCAGCTTGAGCTCCAATGCACAGGTGGACAAAGGACGTTCTCAACAGTAGATAAATCCTCCGTTACCTGAATGGAATAAAAAAAATCATATAGACAGGAAAAACTTCAGTGTTCTATGCTATTTCCTTTTATAGTACACGAACAGAAAATTCAAATGAAACACAATAAAGAATGTCTGCTTTAGGAGCCACTGTACCTGGCAGCCACATCCATCTTTGCAGCAATGTCTATTGTTAATCCTTTAAAGACCAAGTTAAGCATTTGTCCCATACTTTTCAATGGACAACCTAGTCAAATTCGTATTAAACCACTTATGTCACTGACTTCATATAAATAAGGCTGATTTAAATATGTTTTTCATTTATTTCATCAGTTTCATTGTCAGATGAAGAGGAATTTTGTGTCAAAATAACTAAAATTATGTGCATACAATCCTTACGGTCCTGAAAGGGTTTAAAGGACTATATAATAAAAAATGGGTTTACTGGAACGAAACACTGAAAGGTCAGTACTGACCAAATGTACAGCCATTGCAAATGCAACTCATGACAGAACAATGCAATCAATGTGAGTCACAAGCAGCCATGCCACCCCACCCTTTCCCCTCCAGAAACCTAACATCAAACTGCAGCAATTAGTTTAACAGAACAGTACTGGTAAAATGATGAATCGCTTCACTACTCTGAAAGGCCATTATTTGTGATGTTATGATGCAAGTCAAACTGTCAAGCTATGTTGATGGCAATACGCAATTCAGCTGGATATCATGCTAGTGTGAGGCTGTATACGGGAAATCAAATCATCCCTATCACACAAGCCTAGCATGGGGTTAGGCCCTGGTTACCCACAAACCTGAACTGAATTAACCAGGAATGCTGAATGATTAAATTAACTACTTTTTAGAGAATCAATTAAAATGATCCAGCTTTCCCTGCACCACACCTACTGTACATATATGGTAAGTAATCAGATTTTTTTTGGCACACATTCAATAACTGAATTATTTACATGTAACAATTGTCATATGGTTAACAGTGTTCAGCTCCCTCCGTTTTTCAAGTCCTGATCAAGGCAGACGGAAGGAAAGGCTTCCATCAGGAGGAAACTGATAATCATTCCCCAGAATGCTAGGCAGCATACCAGAGCACGACACAGATTTACCTACCCACCCTCTTCCAGTTTGCCAGTCACAATCACTGACACTCGTATTACACAATGAAGGGCATACAGGAAAGTGGCAGGGCACAGAAAAAGACATAAAAATACTGCACACAGTGTACAAAATAGGAAATAACATAGAATTTGGGTTACTTCCAAGAAGTACCATGCAAACAAAATAAAAACTAAACCGCTCCAAATCAAGAGTGTAAAATGCACAACCAAAAATCTAAAATGTTACAGTATGAAAAATGCATTTACTTTATTAATGACTTTTATTTCATTGCAGATAGTATGAACCCAATATATTCCATGTTTGGTCTGGTCCACAAATTACATTTTTATTAAACATCCTCTTCTGTATTTGATTCTGTATTGATGATTAAATTATTAACAAATAAGTTCATAAAAAATGACTTGCCACTTTTGACCACTTTTTCGCCTGGTTTACACAAAGTATTGAACTTTTGACGAACTGGAATGCCAATGCCTCAATTCACAATCATGTTCCAAAAAACAAAAACAAAAACAAAAAAAAAGGAAAGTCTGTAGCATCCCATGTTTTGGTTGTCATTTCTGAGTGTTTAGAAACTTTTGGCTGCAGAATGCATGTTCACTTATTCTAAGCCTCTAACAGCAACGTACACTCTGTTTATTCGTCTTGTATGACAACGATTCAAAACATTGCACGGTGTACTTGCGATATAAGATAAATAAGAATTTAAATACAGCTGCATACTAAAAAAGTACCGCATGTAACCTCATTAATATATATAGCCAACGTGTACCACTTTTTTATTGACAGCTACACAGCATGAGATCAGACAGTTATACAAAACACACACAGATCTAATGTCGCATTTATCCAAGCAAATCCAGACAGGGAAAAACAAACACACTGCCGCTCATGTGTTCTCACCTCTGTGCATACAGGCAGGTTATGGCTAGCGCTCAACGCAGAAAGAGTGTGAAGGATGATGAAATAGATCCATATTAAATGCATAATAATATTTAATATATATATATATAGAATAAATCCCAAATGCATAAATAGAACCATCTGATGCCAAGAAGCTACCGGCAGTAAAACAAGGATTGAGCGAGAAGCGATATATTCGCGTATAACTATGTGTATGGAAGGCCAATGATGCCAAAATAACCCGAGGTCCAGCGTCCGTCATACAGTTTTAGGAATTACCTTACGTTTACACTAGATGGTGACAAATCGCTTTGTTGTTGTTTTAGGTTTTGTCTTTGCTGGCGGACTCTGTGAAGCTTTGTGTACAATATGTGGTAATTTAGGTACTTTTCAGTTCGTGGGTAAAAATGTATCCAACCTAAAATGACAAAACATTAGGCTTTTGAATGTTTTAATCATAAGTAATTAGTGCGAAAGTTATCAAGAACTAAGAAAATGCGCTCCATGGATTGATACACTGTTACAGTTTTCCCACCTACAAAGAATGGAGAGGTCTGTAATGTTTGTCGGAGGTACACTTTAACGGTGAGAGACAAAATGTTGTTGTTTTTTTTGTTTGTTTTTTTAATAATTAATTTGCATTTGATTGCATAGAATAAGTATTTGATCGCCTACCAACCAGCAAGAATTTTGGCTCTCACTGACCTGTTTGTTTTTCTTTAAGAAGCCTTCCTATTCTGTACTCATTACCTGTATTAATGCACCTGTTTGAACTTGTTACCTGTATAAAAGACACCTGTCTACACACTCAATCAATCACACTCCAAACTCCCCACCATGGCAAAGACCAAAGAGAAGTGAAGATGTGAAGATGGGTCATGGCTAAGTCTTCCAGCATGACAATGGCCAGAAACACATAGCCAGGGTAACTAAGGAGTGGCTCTGCAAGACGCATTTCAGGGTCCTGAAGTAGCTTTGTCAGTCTCCGGACTTGAACCCAACAGAAAAATTTTGGAGGGAGCTAAAACTCAATGTTGCCCAGCAACAGCCCTTTAACCTGAAAGATCTGTAGAGGGTCTGTATGGAGTGACCCAAAATTATGGTCAAGAACTACATGAAAAGTTTAACCTTTGCAAACAAAGGTTTCTGTATCAAATAGTAATTTATAGGTTTCTATTATATTAAATACTTACTTCATGCAATAAAATGCAATTTAATTATCTATTAATATTTGAGGTGTGCCTATGTTAAAAATTACAGACCTCTCCATTCTTTGTAGGGGGGGGGGGGACTTCCAAAATCTGCAATGTATCAAATACTTATTTACCTCACTGTGTGTGTACAAAGCAGATTCCAAAAAAGGTGGGACACTAAACGAATTGTGAATAAAAACTGAGTGCAATGATGTGGAGATGGCAAATGCCAATATTTTATTCATAATAAAACATAGATGACAGATCAAAAGTTTAATCTGAGTAAATGTAACACAATTTCAGTGTCAACAAATCCCAAAAAAGTTGGGACAAGTAGCAATAAGTGGCTGGAAAAAGGAAATTGAGCATATA
>JAVSBV010036453.1:0-11433 GCA_033117975.1 Parotocinclus spilosoma | reverse complement strand
GAGGCTGTAGTTGCTGCCAAAGGTGGTTCTACAAAGTATTAAGCAAAGGCTGTGAATACTTATGTAAATATGATTTCGTTGTTTTTTTTTATTTTAATAAATTTTAAAAACTTTTTTCACATGGTCATAATGGGGTATTTTGTGTAGAGTTTTGAGGAAAAATATTAATTTAATACAATTTGAAATAAGGCTGTAACATAACACAATGTGGAAAAAGTGAAGCACTGTGAATACTTTCCGGATGCACTGCATTTTTTTATTGGAAACCCATTGACACCTGTCTCTGTGTAGCACAAGCTGGATGTGGAGAGTGATGCTCTACCTGTGCCGGTAAGAGACTCTGAGGAAAGGCTGTCTAAAGGAGGCATGTACCTACTGGAGACTGGATTAAACCTTTTCCTCTGGGTTGGGGCGAACACTCAGCAAGAGCTCCTCCAGAATATTTTTGGCACCCCGGCATTTGGCCAAATCAATTCAGATATGGTAAAGCTTGCATTTATATGGGAACCTCATGCATGTGTTGTGAATGAGGAGGCCTGTATCTGAATCATCTTGTGTTTTACTTTCAGACATCTTTGCCTGTATTAGATAATCCGTATTCGAAGAGGCTGCGGGAGATCATAGAGACATTCCGCATGCAGCGATCTCGCTACATGAAGGTAGAGCTTCTCTGCTTTCTTATTATCGAGTTACCTGTCGCTCTGTCTGTCGTATTTAAGTTGCGTTTCTCTTTCTGTAGCTGATGGTGGTGAAACAGGAGGACAAATTTGAGCTCATCTTTAAGCACTTCCTCGTGGAGGACAAGAACAACAGCGGTGGCGCCTCTTACGTGGACTTCTTGTGTCACATGCACAAGGAGATTCGTCAGCTCCTGAGCTAGGAGAGCTCCCTTTCCCCTTTTTATTTGACCCAATAATAAACCGAGTCTGTCCTTCCTCATATCTCCTTCTATAATGTAGTCTCGAAGGGAGGGGTGGGGGAACACCTTCTGTCTATGCTCTGTCACATTCTGGTGTCTGATAGATTTGGGTTTTGGGGAGGGTGTGTATGGGTGGACATGAGAGAATGGTGGTGTGCATGAATGAGATGAAGTAGGAGATTGGGCCACCCTTCCTCACAACTGATATAGCAACAGGTTATCGAGCACAGCTGCTGTAGGGATCAGTATGTTCCGAACAAACACTTAGGTGCAAAATTAAGAGTGATTTTAAAGCAGGATAATGGGCTATAATCATGTGTGTTTGTGTGCATGTGAGTGTGGACTGTGAGTCAGGGGAAAAAAAAACACTGGCCCTACACTCTTGTTGGTAGTAGGCTTTACTGATTTAATCTCGATTTTTCATTACAAAAAAAAAAAAAAAAAAGAGTTGCAAGATCCCCATGAAGAGAAATGAATGTTTCAGGATAATTTATTGTTTCTATGCTCGGTCAGTCCTTGTTTTCAACCACAGCCTTACTGACCACATCCCATATCTCACCCATTCTGCAGGTCTTTGTGTTATTTTGTTGCCCTTATTGTAATCTTTGTTGCTTTTATAGTGTGCTGAAATCCTTTGACTGAGATTAGCAGAGTATTTAAGTGTGCTGTTCACTGTCTGTGCATCTAACGTTTTGAAAATGGACGCTCATTATAAACTTCTATGCATCAGCTTAGTCTGGACTCTACGCCTGGCTAATAGAAGGGCCTGATCTCTGTTGATCTTCGTTAATCTCCGTTGATGTAATTAGATGTGATAAACCTGACATATAAGGGAAGACGGTGGAAACCAATGAGGGATTCTCCTATTGTGGAGAGCATGTGGACCGTAGTAGAAAAACTCTCAAAATGGCCCAGTAGATGTAGTTCAGAATAGCTGACTGGATGGGACTGGATACAGTTGAGCTTCTAAAAGAAGATGGGAATTGAGTCCAGATGGTAGCCATCTACATAGAAAGCTTCATGGGTGTTTTATGCAGGAACAGCTACACATCATATTTGTGGTGTTTATTATTTGTTGCCCCATTAATCCAGTGATTAACCTGTACCATGAATCATCCAGTGTCATTTGACATTCTGATATGTACTTAATCTGCTTTGGAAGCGGCAGGAGGAATTTGGTACCCGAGAGTTGCTCTGCCCAGGTTTGGTCTTTCTAGTAGTAATCTTTGTACAGTGAAACCACATGGCAAGCATGGAGGGAGTGACGTAGAACTGCCGATTTCTAACCGTTTTCAAGCATGTGCGGTATGTGGTGTGCAATCAACACAGATTACCTTGTCATCACATTACATGTACAGAATTAAAATTGCATTTTAAACAAAAATTATGCTCGGTTAGTGTGCTTTGTTGAATGATCTCAGCAAAAAGGCAGAAAACTGGAGCATTATGGCATTTTCTTCTTTTCTGACTTTCCACTTTCCCATTTCTTTCATGACATCTTGGATAGGAGCACTGATGTGAGGGCTGGAGAACGGGAGTCTGAATGTGTTTACTCTAATCTTAGCAGTATTTGTACAATAAAATCAAATCCTTGTGAAATTCTGCAGGGGAACGGAGGGATTTGCATAAATAATGACTTTTAGATCATTTTGTTTTCTTCTCTCTTGTAATTATTTTTACTGTTCCCACCATTCCTGACTTTTTTTCCCCACTTCATTACCTCATTGTTTGTGTTCGTATTTCTACTTCGTGTTTTATCTCTACCCCCTAACTGCAAATAAACACGTATATCGAAACTTGGGTTGGCATTCCAAGTCGATTACTAAATGTATCGCGTCAGCGTTTCTTAAAGCAGTCTGATGGGTGTAACCTAGGACTGTTGATGAGGTTGCTTCAGTATACACTACATGGATACTCTATTAGAAACATGCATGCATACATACAATAGGATGCTGGGCCTCCTTTCACGGCATAGAATTCAACGTGTGCTGACATAGTTGTTCATTCATTTGCATACTCTTGTTTACATCTCACAGTTTGTGCAAATTGGATGTAGGTACTGACATACTTTCAACAACCTGTATCTATTCTAGTCCTAGAGATGATGTAGTTAGGAAAATAGGTATTTAATACTGCTAGTTTTGCTTGTTTTTCCACTTAGAAAGAATGGAGTTTTTATTTTATCGTAGGTACACTGAATAATTAATGTGCATTTTATTGCATAAAATAAGTATTTGATTACCTACCAACCAGCAAGAACTTTTCTTTACTATTCTGCACTCATTACCTGTATTAATTGCACCTGTTTAAACTCGTTACCTGTATAAAAGATACCTGTCCAAACAGTCAATCAAGCGCACTCGAACCTCTCCCCCATGCCCAAGACCAGAGAGCTGGACAGAGACCGGCACAAAGTTAGGGGGGGCTACAAGACTATAGGCAACAACTGTTGGTGCAATTATTAGAAAATGGACTGTCAATCTTCCTGAGTCTGGGGCTTCATCCAAGATCTCAGCTCGTGGGGTAAGGATAATTCTGAGAGCGATCAGGAATCAGCCAAGAACTACATGGGAGGACCTGGCCAATGACCTTAAGAGAGCTGGGACCCCAGTTTTAAAGATAGCCCTTAGTAACACACCACACCATCATAGATTAAAATCCTGCAGGGCATGCAAAGTCTACCTGCTCACGCCAGCAAATGTCCAGGCCTTTTTGAAGTGACCACCTGGTTGAACCAGAGGAGGTGTGAGAGATGGTCATGTGGTTACTTATGTTCTCTTGTGGCAAGACCCAACGTCTTTATCAAGCACGTAATCATTTACATATCTGATTCATCTGACCAGGTGATGTTTTTCCAGTACTTCCTGACTGATGTTTTTTCCTCTTTTGTCTTACCTTTCTTTTTCCCTTAGAAATCCACAGTGCTCAAACTGCTCTGCTGTTGTAGCCCATCTGTGCTAAGGGATGATAAGGTTCACATGGGGACTTTGTGCTCCTGATGACCATGTCTTGTCAGCTCAGATTGCTTGACGTTTCCTTTTCTAATGTGGAATTACACTGAAACTGATCCACAGACAAATTGCTCAATTGACTTAATGTTAATGTATTCACAGGGAAGCTCCAACAGTAAAGTGGCCACTCAGACTTCAGTGAGGGTAAAAAGTATGAGACCACTAGTGTAACTGCTAGTTTGTTAGTTTTTTTTTGTGGGAAATGATTCATGGTGCTGAATGGGAATACCCCAAAACACACTAAAGACCAAAGAAGATCACAGAGCACTGGCTTTCCTCCACAGTGACCAGACATTTTTTTAATAGAAATCATGTTAAAATAACATGTATCATCTTATTTTGCTTATGGAGTCTATACCACCTTGAGCTCATGGCATTACAAATGCAATAAAGGAAAACAATGAATACTAATTAATCTGATATTTATTTAAAAGATTTCAAAGACTCTTCACACAAGCTGCGTGTTTGTTTATTTGATATGAATTGATTAGCATTTGTTGGTGTTTAAATCCAACTAAATGCAAATACTTTTTGTACTTTCTTTATCAACTGTGGATTGGAGTTGAAAGACAGGCGCTTGAAAAATTCAGGCTTAGAGCTGGACTTTCAAAATTACCTGTTGTTGGTGTCAAACTGGCAATGAAAGTGTCATGGCTGTATGTCTCTTTGTGCCCAGTGGATTTTGGGATAAGGCTCCAGATTCTCCTCTGACCCTAACTCTGTATTTTACTGTATGTGCTCCACAACTGTCAATGCAGAAACATGAGAAAGAGAAACACTAGCACATCCGAGCTCCTGTTATCTCACTGGCTTATTGAAACGGCTTATAATTTCCTACTTGACTGTTTCACATAATCAGGAATAATATGTTTAATTAAGTGTATTAAAATAAAATTAATACCACTTTATTGTAGAAGATAACCAATACTGCCTGAAAAGGGTTTATTAGGGAGCAGTCAGCGGGGTTTAAAATTAGTTTACACAAGTATAAACAAAATTGGAAAGTGCCAAAAGGAAACAATCAAGGTATCAGGATAGCACAAAAGTACAATGTGCTACTTTTGTTAAAACAATTGTATATCTAATTTAAGTGGCCTAAGATTTTTGCGCAATACTATTTAAACATACTCTTGTAGGTAGTCGCTTCATAAACACTTATACTGTCTTTTGTAAACTTCCTTATTCTTGTTTACTTTGTTTTAGGCATAAGACCAAGTGTTAAGTGCTCTGGTGCTCTCTAAATCGAACCATGTGGATTAAAACAGATTACTTGACAATTGTAATCAGCTTATTCATTTGTGCTGCTCCTATAAACAAAGTAATAGATTGGAGGTGAAAAGCCAAACATCCTTGGTACCACTCAAGCCTCTGTGGCGCCCCCTAGTGAGCAGGAGGGCCCGACTACGCCACCCCTTAATTGATTTCTTTGGATTATAGCATATATATAATCACTTGTCCTGTCAGTTTAGTTTATTAAGTATTCAAAATGAAAAAAGGAAAGCAATTCTAAAGGACTAAAAGATCCATCTAATATAGAAGATTAGCACAAAGAACCTTGGAGAATGCAAAATAAACATACTGTTAAAGTCGATCCTTCTAGATCACTTCACGTGTTCGTTGAATGTGTGGAGAGGAAAAACACTCAGAGTACGGCTTATTCTCTTTATCTCTTTATTCTCTCACTGGTCTATTAAGGGAAGTTGGGCTCACAACACACTGTCAGCCAAGTTACAAAGTACTGCTCTCATCATTCTGCTTTTAAACCACTTCTACAGCAAGCATTTTCCACCTGAGCGCATTGGAATTTTCAGCCCCAACCGTTCCTTTCTCACCCCTCCTTATCTGTTCCATATGAGAATTTATCCTTTACATTTCTGTTCCACAATTAGTTACATATATCATTTTGTCTTCTAGTAAGAGGGGCGAGTCAACAGTTGCCTCCGGTCAGGGGGGCCCATCCCATGTGTAGCAAAGCATTCATAGACACACACATGCAGTTAACCTAAGATTAATCACTCTAATTTGTTACGTACTTCGATTATTGATTATCCTTTTATTATTGTTTAACTAAATCAATTACTGCAACTCCATAGTTAAATGGGGATAAATGCTTTGAGACAATGCTCTATTGTAAAAGGCGCTATATAAATAAAATTGAATTGAATTGAATTGAAGTTAAAGCTAATTAATCCAACAATACTTGACAATAACTACTCGATCTTATGCAGAATGGATAGAAGCAAATGCGTTTCATATTAATATTAATATTCATATTAAACCGTGTTATTATTTACTGCTATTTCAGCCACCTACAGCCCTCTCAACACTGAGCGTCCTGATCCTCACACCAAACACAAACGCGTCTCCAGCACACGTTGCTGCTCATGCTGGCTCAGCCACTCCAGCCCCAGACTGCCCTATGACCTCACAGGTGTCCGTATAAATGCCTGCCTGCAAGACCACAACTGGCTCACTAGATACCTACGTCATTTAATCAGTGACATCATACACCCGAAACAAATAACAGCCCCTCTGTACACCGGCTACACCTTAAATCTTCCAAAGCTTTAAATTAACTAATAAAAAAAAAATTCTGGTGTAGTTGGCTTCAGTATGCCAGCTAACCCCCCCCCCAGTCACATTCTAAGATAGGCACACATATTATCTGGACAGTTCCAATGGAATGCCATGCTCTCTATACACCATATACTGTAAATCTGGCGGCCTCTCAGTATCTTTCTGCTCTGAGGCAACATAGATTGTTTCTTCATCTACCTGTAACATGGATCAAACACGCAAGATCCAAGTTATTTTGTACACAAGGCATACAAAACCAGGCTACACTTAAGATTATTTTATGTATGGACAGGATTTGGAACAAGAACATCAGAGGGACAGCAAAGGTTGGGAAATTTGGAGACATCTGCAGAGGAGGGACAGGGGATGGTAGGAGGATGTTGGAGATGGAGCTGCCAGGCAGGAGGAACAGAAGAACACCAAAGAGAAGATTTTATGGATGTGGTCAATATAGATATGCAGGTAGCTGGTGTGAGAGCAGAGGATGGCGAGGAGGTGGAAAAGACTCGCTGTGGCGACCCCCGATTAGGAGAAAAAACAAAATGTTAAGAAGATATAGTTATGTACAGTCATACCACTTTGTACTATATTCTTATAGTTTATTTTGATCTGACGCCTCGTGCGTTTCAGACCACTCGGATTAGACACTGCATTACTAAATGTTAAATTAAAAAATAATACAAAAAACATCAATATAGTATTCAAACTGTGAAAAATATTGATTACTGTAACATTAATTTGCCATGTCCCTCTGCTAAATATAAAAATATCATTTTCACTCACGCATGAACTCTGTCTGCATTTTTTTTGGCCATGCCGAAAGCCTTTCTTTAGCAGCCTCCGCAGTATTACACTTGCGCTTAAATATATTTTCATATGGTCATTAATATTAGTAAAAGCTCCAGTGGCGTGAAAAACGATGCTCTATAGTGCCTTTATAGAATGCCTTTATAGTTAGGCGTGAATGCGCTTCTGCCGGGGTCAACCTACTCAGAGTTTATTTACCTTGATTTAACTTTAACTCTAATAAGCTGTTGTGGAACCGAAAACTCAGAGAAAGTCAGAGCAGGGTAAGTCAACTCAGAGTTCAGGGTTAAGTTTAGAGTTTGTTAAACCCACTTTCTGGAATACCCCTCTGATTGAAAGGCTATGGTTTGTATCTTGTAATCTCAGCTGATATCTGTGTTTACTGATTGAACTGCCATCAAGCATTGTTCGTTTATTCAGCAACTGTAATAGCAAATCAGTTGTCTTTGTGTTAATACAGCGACATCCATATGCTTTAACAACAAAGGTCTTAGGAATAAGGAAAGATATATTAAATTAAAATATGTCTTAATATACATCCTTATTTACGTCTGATTGACAGAAAACTAGTACAAGTGAACCTTTGATAGAAATGAACCTGCTGGCAAAAAGGAGAACCAGTCTTGAAGGCACGGTAACATGGTAACACTTATTTAGTTTTCCTATCTGTAAGTGTTCAAAGTTTGAACGGTGCAAAGATAAGCATAATTGTATTGTCAGGGCTGAAAGTAGGTCGAAATAGTATTCAGTGACAGTATGCTGTACCGGCAAGAGGGTAAAGGAGCTATCACATTCATAATAAGTCACGGTCAGACTTTCAGTAGGAAAACACATCTACTAATGTCTAATCTCCTTGTGAATTGCTAAGTTGTTTTGAATTGATACTGAATCATGTTGTGTTTTTTTTCCCTCCTAACTCTGTAATTTGTGAGTGACCACTTGATATTGTTCACCTTCCTTTCACGTCATTAAGACAACTACTAATATTGGTCTTTTGTTGTAGAATGTACACAATGTCAAAAGCTTCAAATGACTTTTTTTTCCAGGGATGCATGATACGGAGGAGAGGAGAACAATATGAAATGGTGATTGTTATGGTAGTACTAGCGGCAACAATTTTAAACTATTTTCACTCCTGTGTATTATAGAGTATAGTACTGTACTAAAAGTTTTATTTAAGTAATATTATAGTTTAAAATAAAACACCCTTTGCTAAGCATCTATATGTGATGATGAAAATATGCGGTTAATGTCAATTTCAGAGTGGATCATTCCTGTGTGGGCAGCACGGTGGCTCGGTGCCTCACAGCAAGAGGTTCAATCCCTGGGTATTTTCTATGTGGAGTCTGCATGTCCTCCCCGTGTTTACTCTGGGTACTCTGGGTTCCTCCCACAGTTCAAAGATGTGTGTTAGGTTAATTGGTGTCTCTAAAAAGTGGCCCTTAGTGTGTGACTGTGTGCAAGACTGTGTGTATGTGTGTCTGTGATAGATTGGCATCCCATCTAGGGTGGTTCCTGCCAGTGGGCACCGGCTGGCCCATGACCCTGTGTGGATTAAGCGGAACATAATGAATTCATAATTCCTGTGTGTGTTTGTTTTGCACTTTTACATTTGTTTGGTATTCCCCTTATTTAAAATAACCTTTACTTGCAATGGAGAGCAACCACAGTAAAATCTAGGTTTAAGTAATTACAATAAACTGTTTCACGTTTTCACCCTGCATGTCCTGGTCAGCTTCACAGAAGCCCTGTCACCATACAACCCAGGGCACAGGCATTTTATGGCTGTCACACCAGTCCATTGCAAATCTGGGTAGGATTTACTGAGAATAATCCAGCGACTGATCTCCATTCCTTCAAACACAGACAGTCATGTATGTGACATCCAGCTCAACCTGAAGACATTGCCGGGAATAAAACAAGGGTCCTTATTGTGGTGAACTAACATATTTGAAAATCTTCAACATAATGTTAATAGTGTAAAGCACTGCAGTCTCTTGCTTTGCTCCCTCAACAATCTCTCTTGTTTATCCCCCTTATTGTGTTCATATGGAGTGCTAATTAAATGAACACCTGCTCAGCTGCTCTAATTCCATTTGTTTTCTTATATGCTCCTCTCCACACACAAATTGAATCCTCTAAAACCCAATGTTGAACATAATGAGAAAATTAAACGAACAGCATTCTGAGATCTGTAAGGAATCAATCAAGTAGAAAGAACACCCAAAAAATGGTCTAGCTTGCAAACGTGGTTCCTCATCTTATATTATAAGCCATCCTTTCACACTCTGTATATGAACCTTGATTAAATTTTAGTCCACATTTCTGCTCTTATACAGAGCGATCTTCAGAAGTGCTTTGTATTCTTCCAACTGGACAAAACCTCATGTTAGTACAAATACGCATTAACCCAAAATAACAATCTTAAGTGCGGAGTAAAGAGGTAAGTCTTTAGTCGAGAGCAAGAGACTTAACCATTCGGACATTCAGTGGAAGTTCATAAAATACTGACGTTATGAAGAGCTAAGTAAATATATTCCAGTCATTAGCTTTGCATAATATCAGGACGACTCATGTCAGAATCCGTAATGTCAGGGTACAATTAGTTTCTTTTTGGCTTGTGCTTGTGTCTTAAGTTCTAACACCACACATAACAGCATTTCATGACCAGCTGTGAGTTACATTAAAAAATAACTGTATTTTATTAATTGTCTTTTGATTGTTAGATTTGGCAGTTATTGTCATAAATAATTGTTTTGAATTTGAGTTAATTGAATTGTTGTGTACTGTAAAAGTGGACTTTATACATAGATTTTACAGTTATATACAGTTATATATACATTCAAGAACTTCAAGCAAAGTGGTCCGATTGCAGTAAAGAAAGTCAGAAGTCAAATGTAATAACCAAGTGGCTTGGTGAACAAAACACTGAAATTATGGGTCCATGGCCAAGAAACAAACATGAAAAGTAAATTTGGAACAGTCATACTACTTCTGCTGAAGGTTTCTAAATTTTCTAATAAGAACCAATTGCTTGGACTAATTTCAAACCTATTCTGATCTTTTGCTTCCATATAATGATAAAGTGTTTACATGCCATTAAGACTCTTGGTGTGCTGTGTTTGTTTCCACTCGGTTTTTCCTGTCAAAATGTTTAAGTAACTATAAAGTGGACTGCTGTCTTGATGGTGACTTTGTGTGCGTGTAGTCTGTATGGGTATGTAGCTCAGTGGTAGAGTGCATGCTTTGCATGTGTGTGGTCCTGGGTTCAATCCCCAACATCTCCATTAGTGTTACTTGTAGGTCAGAAACCAAACAGTAATTGGAGGAAATTGCAACATGGGCTGAGTGTTTTTAGCTGTCTTATGAGATGCCGTTGCTTTCTTGTTGCTGTCTTCATTTCAAATCAGCCTATTTTGAATCTTTGGTTCCTTTCCATGAGGAAGAGTTTACATAAATTGCATCAAGTTTCTAGCTGTGCTGTGTTTGTTTGCACCAGATTATTCTTGATCCAAATTGCTGAGTGAAGACTGTTGTCATATCAAATCAAACGTAAAGTGTATTGTCATCTTGTTGGTAGCAGCTTTCTCATAGTTCAATTTCCGATCAGGTGCGTAGACCACAATTCCTTCCTGTTTTTTTTTTTGCTTGGTCATACCACTGTGGGGTTGTAGCTCAGTGGAAGAGCGCATGCTTTGCATGGCAGATGTCCTTGGTTCAATCCCCAGCATCTCCACAAGTGTTCTCCTTTGTCCAAAAATAAAGATTTATTAGGAAGAAACTGTTGAATGTTTTTTAGCTGTCTTATGAGATCCCGTTTCTGTGATGTTGTTGTTCTCATTTCAAATCAAACTACAGTGCTTACAAAATTGAGCAAATATGTAAAAATGAAATATTCCCTAATATTTGTGAGCAAAGTATTGGCTTTCTTACCATGATGATGTGTTTGCAGACATTGCATCAAAATTCTAGCTTTGCTGTGTTTTTATGCACCAGTTTGTTTTTGAACCAACTTGCTGAGTAAAGGCTGTTGTACTAAGCAGGGGAAGTGGTCCAGAGAATAATTCTCAGATTAATTCACATCACCGTGGAGCCAAATAGTAAAATGACACATCCAAA
>JAVSBV010036442.1:0-11433 GCA_033117975.1 Parotocinclus spilosoma | reverse complement strand
GGGGAAAGCGCAAAACGAAAACAAAGCCACGTGACGGTCGCGGCGCACAGGAGCGACCGCGGCACGAACCCTTACAGCTTTTGTACCAAACCATGATTATTGTCACTTGATGACATCATCTCTTTTGAATCACATTGTTATTTATTTTCTAGCTCTAATTTGCCCAAGTCCCAACTTTTTTTGGAATGTGTTGCAGGCCTGAAATGCAAGATTGTATGTTTGTTAACAAATTTGGTTTTCCAGATAAAATATGAAATGGGTTCATGCCGTCTGCAGCAAAAGAAAAGTCATGTACTGTAAGGAATGCTGTGTTTCTGCATTTGCATTTGCATTACCATCCCAACTTTTTCTAATTTGCGGTTGTACATGCAGTATTTTTTCAGTATAACAGTATTTCTTTTTCTGACATTTTTTAATTGAATAATTTGTTAAGCTATTTAATAATGCTACAGATTTATAGCAAGTAGACTGATTTGATTCCGAGAAAACCAACAGCATTCAAAACATAACCCTAGATTTTAAAATATTATGTAGCTATACAAAACACTCTTATAAAAGCATGCAAGTGAGCTCCGAATAACCCTTGTATAGAATATGCTCTGTTATGCACCTACTCACTAATGCATTAATTTGCACATATGCAGCTCACAGAAATTAGGGGATACTTGAAAATGAAATATCCCATTATGAAATGTCTCCTGATTGACAGTCTATATTAAGGATTCAATGGAGGGTGCATTTCATATTTCGAATCAACACTAATTAAGTGATGAAACCCTGTGTCCTCAAAGCTTGGCCCCAATTCTGCTTTAACATAAGATGCACATGAATGTTATATCCACTAGCTATACACATTGACAATGGTCATCATTAAATGTGACAGTGATGAATAAATGATATTCATTTCGCAAATACACAAATCTTTTTGTGTTCAAATTTCTTAAAGCTGTTACACACATATAGTTAAAACTGTTTCATTCAAATCATTAGTGGCGGGACAGAGGTTCCAGAGGTGAAGGCCGTGCCAGGATAGAAAGGTCCACACATGACAGCATGAGCTACTAGTAGTTTGTGGTAATTCATAGCACACCATGGTTGAAATTATCAATAGGTCCCTGAGTTAAAGTTGTGGAAAGGCACAAATTAGAAAAAGTTCAGAGGTTTTAACTATACCTTGGAGTACTGAAAGGGTGCCATCAAACCCATTTTACTTTGGTACATGTCCCAGTAAAATGTCACTGTGACTAAAATCATGGCAGCTAAAATTCAGTTTTATCCTGGATTGTTGAACAGAAGTAAATGCCGACAAACCCCCACATTCCCATAATACCACAGCATCATCCTAAAAAATGGGTATCCTAAAATGTGTCAGCATGCTCCTTACTCATATTCCTACCACAACATACTTGCATAAAACTACTAAAATGTTCAGAATTCAAAATGTCCTGTAACACTTGCCATTTAATCTGATTATTAATGTGATTTGTTATTGCTTGTGAGGTAATATACCATTTAAATTCTTTACAATTTTACATTGCATGTGTGATACAGTGGGACCAAAAATTATGTAGTCAGCCACTGATTGTTCAAGTTCTCCTACTTCCTGGAATTTTTTCGCATTTTGTCTATCATAGCTGAAGTGTACCTATGATGAACATTCTCCAGACTGGCATATGTCTCTTACTGAGTACAGGCTTCTGTTTGGCCAATCTGCCATAAAGCCCAGATCGGTAAAATGGTGCCGTGATGGTTGACCTTATGGTAGGTTCTCCCATTTGCAAACAGGACCTTTGAAACACAGCCAGAGTGACCAAAATGTGAAAAAAGTGAAAGGGTTCTGTTGAATTGTATATAAAATCTAGGATGCCCTTTAGGAATCTCTGTCTTCCCAAGGATTCCTCCTCATTAAATGTAGTTCAACTTTAAACCTAAGCATTAAACTTTAGGCTTGCTTAGTTGGGGATGTGTGCTTAATGTTAAAGGCCATATTATAAAATGTGCTGAATAAATAAATATCACTTGAATTATAACTAAAAATAAGTCATTTGGCTCTCTTCATTTTCAAAAATCGGAAATATAAGAATATCCACTAAACAGCTGCTTCAACTTTGCTTACAGTAAGTATAACAATGTATCTAATCCTCAACTCTGTTGGGATGTCTTTCCATAAATGTGGCAACTAGTACATTCGCCAAAACTATAAATAAAACCTATAATTTTCATATACATACAATATATAAGTTCGTAATGTAATGACCGGTGGGGTATGGAATGGGAAGAGGTTGTACTGCAGGTCTGGAACCAATTAAAGGAATAAGGTTATGTATTTTACTTACTTCTTATGTCTGGAACCCAATTACCTTTCTCCACGACCACTGGGACACCACAGCATGCCCAGTGACAAAGCAGATTCACACCTTTTTACCTGGCATTTTCTATTAATAAATGCACCATCTGTGATAAGTTGCAGCCACTGCATTAGGTGTTAACATTCGGACACAGCATGTTTGCTAGAACTTGTTCAACTCTTATTTAAGAAACTTAAGTATGCATTATTTCATAATAAATGTGCATGCACACACACTTTGTCTAAACTACATAGGCAAATGATACACTAAGGATTTTAATTTATAATTTGCTTTTATTACTAGCCTTCATCCATGCATGGTTTGCTTCATATTTCTGAGTATTGCTTATTTATACATAATGCGTTTCCCTGTGTCTTTGTGAAGTCAAGTTATATTTATGTGCATTACTGAACAATAACTCTAAGTCATGTATCTTACCTATCATTCTTTCTCCTACATTTGTCTTTCTAGTTCTAGATTTCCTGGTTGACCTATTGCCTGCATCCTCATGTTTCTAAATGGATCTGTCAGTGATAACCCATATATAAATTGGTGTATTATATCCTCTGCTTTGGACTGTAACAGTAATTTTGGGTTTGACCAAAAAAGTTCATGCTTTAGCATATTGCATAACTTATTTAACAGCTGCTTTTAAATGTAATACTTTTAACTGTTGACAATTAGCTGCTAACTATTAGCTTTAAAAAAAATACAGTACAGCTAATATACACAGAAACATCAGACTATACAGCATAGATCGAACTGTGGACTGTGGTGGTCCAGTGGTTAAGGTACTGCACTATGGCCCACAATTTCTTGAATTGTAAGACTGTATTAATTGTAAGTTGCTCTGGATAAGGGCTCTGCTAAATGACATAAATGTAAATGTAGATAAAATACAATGACTGACCCCCATCAAAATCGTACATTTGCACGTACCCAGTGGTGTGGGCATGGGTATATGGGACATGCCCAAATGTTGCTGGTAGTTTTGATGCCTGGTCTGAGTGCCTGTGCTTTGTTCATTTACTCGAAGAATGAGTTCTTAGAAAAAAATATGGCTGATTCCCATAGCACAGATTTTTTATGAAGCTTTATAATCTTTCATTAGACCATTTAGATCTATATAAATACCCATATGTCTACCTAACACTGTTAATCTGTAATAAAAGATCTAGAAAGCACAAATCCCTTAAGCAATCCTATTTCTCCATTAAAAGAGATAGAGCTGAGGCATCCTTAATGCCTCTTCTGAGGCTATAATTACATCTTTATTTGCTAGAAACTAAACACATCCTTTCTTCATTAATAGTAGGAAATTATAACATGACCAAGATTTTCATTTTATTTCCTGTTAAACTTGTGAAAATTGAGGTAAGTTTCTTTGTATGTACATGAGCGTGAGAAGTGGTGTGCATTTACACGTGACATGAAAGTTAAGGGGGAGTATGGAGAATACATCTACAGAAGAAAGGTGATTTATGAACTGCAATAAGATCACTACTCATTGCAATGCAAGGCAGCAATTTGCTGAATCAGAGATGGATTGGTTTGTACATCTTCTTAACTACTCGCCCTTTTTCATTCAACTTCTTCAAGGTTTTTTATGTGCTATTTTACATACTTATGCTGCTGTCAGTTTGGATGGGGACTCAGGGCTCAGGCTGGGCAACTGATGAACACTCACAGAGTTGTCCCTATGAGACTCCTGTGTTATCTTGGCTATTTGCGTAGGGCCATTGGCTTGTTGGAAAGTGAACCACTGGCCTAGTCTGAGGATCCATGTGCCAGATTTCCCTCGACCCAGACCAGTTTTCCTGTCCCAGACACAAAAACACACCATTACAGCATGATGTTGCCATGGCCATTCCATGCAAAACATTCAATATGGTAGATTTTTACCACATAACTGAATGTTCACCAAAAGCCTTAAATAAGTCAACAACTATTTGTCCAAGAAACATCATAAACACGCATCTAGAAACCATAAATGAAATATACTTTTATATTATTCTGTGAGAAACATAATTTCACTTCCTACTTAATCACAATAATTGCGGTTGCATCTCATTTATGCTGCATTTTTTAATCGTGCATTAGAATTTTTTTTTGTTATGTTAATATGTGATTTTCATGTTAAATATCCATTATAAGACGCTAGAGTCTTAAGAAGAAAAATGTTATGAATCATTATTAATTGCAGCAAAATGTGTGATTAATTACTTTCTTTTAAAACAACAAACATAATGCTAATATATTTAAAAATGCTAAAGATATTCAATCAAAAAGCTATGGATGTAAAAATTTTACTGATGTTCCATTTGCTTTAGTAAAGCAGGATGTGAACCATATAAATCAACTATCAGAGTGCTGAAATCAAAGACTGATAAACAGCAGGGATCTCATGACTGATCTATGTGGCTCAGTATCATGCTGAGCTGAGTTCAGTTCCATCACTGTAATTAATTTAAGCTAAATCTTGGCTGCCACTCATTTTGCACTTGTTTGTTCTCCAGTCTTTGTACAGACTCTTTCTTGTTTGAATAGTGATGTGCAAACACAATCATTCAGAATTTTGGTTGATTTGCTATGTTTAAGCACGATTTTAAAATCAAGGCTAACATAAACTGGCTTAACTCATTATAATTGTTTAAGATAAATGGGATCAGCTTGATATCAAATAAAGTCAGAGTTATTTCTATGGCACTTTGTACAACTGAGCATTGTCTCAAAGAAGCTTAACATCTTTCAAAATCTAAAATATCTAAAGCCAATTCCAAATTAAGCACTGATATAATTGTGAGTTTGAGTATATTAAAACATTTTTATTGTGCCTTAATGTGCATTTGGAAGCAATAATAGCATACAGCCAGATAAACCAATTTTATGTTTAACCAAACAAGAGGTACACCTAGATCTCAGTTTGCTTTGGTGTGTTAACAGCGAAAGCCAAAGTCTAGTTTAAGGTCATCTACTGAGGAGTACATGAGCAGTGTTCGAAGACTAAGCACAACAGAACATAACTGTGAAACAGTGTTAATTTACTTAATTCATAATTACAGTATAAATTATACTGGGAACCTTACTGCAACTCTAAATGTACCCCACAGATCTGGTTATGTATCTGCATATTTTATATGCATAGTTTTTCTGCATATTTACAATATAACCTGTATAGCAACCCATTGGCATAATTACAAACAATGCTGTACTAAACTCATAGACAGTCAAAGAACAGCCCACTATGAAATTACATATGTCTACTAAGCCTATTCTCACTCTCTCACTCTCTCACTCTCTTACTCTCTCTCACTCTCTCTCACTCTCTCTCACTCTCACACTCTCTCACACTCTCTCACACTCTCTCACACTCTCTCTCACTCTCTCTCACTCTCTCTCACTCTCTCTCACTCTCTCTCCTGCTGTCTTAAGAATTGATTTTAGACAACAATATTGCATATTTTCTATAATTTTCAGGGAGACTCCGGAAACTTCTGGGTTTCAGGGAGAGGTGGGCTGTCTGTTAAGCACAAATCCATCACTGCCATAAAGCAAATTTTCAAAACTACACATGAACTTTCGGATGGGAATGTCATATGTTTAAGAAGGGGAAATACAAGCTGGTCAGGAGAGTGGTCCTACAGATCTACTGTACTGCCTTCTGATATTTACTCTGAAAATAAAGACAAAGATGTTCCAAAGATAAATTGTATTCATATGGACTCACATATACTTAACCAGCCCTAGAAAAACTTAGGCGTTGCTTAACCCAGCCAAAAAAAGAGCACAATAAAGACTCATTTAGCCCTGCTGTAGCAAGAACAGCGATCACGGAGTATAACAGTTTATTGCTGTGTCGGGACATTATTAAGCATTAGAGCACATTTCTAAAATAAGCCCATTGAACATCTGTTGCACTTTATTCATATTTTATCTACTTTACTGCTGATTTATTTTCACTTCTGTATTTATATTCTTGAATTCCCATCTCATAACTACCAGAACCAGGAGACTAAAACCAGTCAAAAACCAAAAGAGTCAAAAACCAGTACAAAGTCAAAAAATCAAAGTGACTCTATAAGCAGGCAGAATGTCAAAAATGCAAGGCAAAAAGCAAAGTCCAAAAACCAAGCTGAGTTAATTCATAGAAACCATAATGATTCAAGAATAGAATGCTCAGAATCAAAGAAGTGCAGGGATGAAGAAACTTCAAAACAAGAGGGTGAAAGAATGGCTTTTAAATGTCTGTAAGAACAATCAGCTGACTGGGAACCGGGGTGCATTTAGAGTTAAGGTCGAGTTAGGCAAGAATGTAGCATGTTGGGAAATGGGGTCCAGAACTGATGGGATCATCCCTCTGCTTTTGTGCTGCTGGAATGTATGAATACTAATGATTTTTAAATCAAAATCTTCTGATTTAGTTATGATGGGTGTTACTGGCTATGTGACTTGGAAAAAAGGAACAATAAAAAAATGTTTTATTTTACAAGTGTTTTATTTTTACAAGTGTGAGCTGCGTTACATGCCGTCTGACTGTTACTGATCCGGTTGCCTTCTTTTTATTCTCTGCAGTGAGCCTTGAAAACTCATCATACTCCGCCAAGTGTTTGTTCTTTAAATGATGTAATAAATTAGTTGTGTTGAAGCAGTTTAATGTGCTTCCCCCACAAGGTATTTTTTGTTGCATATGTTGCAAGATGCAAACTTTACATCACTCTCACAGACCGTGTAAAAGTTCCACACTTGTTTATGATTTGCCACCACGTGCCTGCGTAGTGTAAAAAAAAGGAGGCGGGGACACAACAATGCACACAGGGCATCAGCGAGCTGAAAAGTGCAGGTGATCGGTTTTTGTGATAGGAGATAAGAGGAATTGATTGGCACACGCTGATTACATGCTTTGTTGCAGAAATTAGCTGATCGGAACACCACAAATGAATATCCAAGAGAGACAAAAATGTTATACTTGGAAATGTATTTATTGAGACTATAAGGAAATAAATAATGGTGTGATTTTAAACAGGTGATGTAACCTGATGTAATCTGATGTAAATGCAACGATTATTTGGAACAAGAGCAGCATTCAGTGCCAGCAACAAATGCATGAAATAATTATAATGTGTTAAAGTATAATATAATTGTTACGGCTTGCATCGTGAGCCCGTTTTCGTCCTCCACTGCAGTGTGTTATTTTACTCCGATCCCTTACTGTTATGTTTCCGTTTTTCCTTCTCATTACAAAGCCGTTTAAGTGGATCCTCGGCGCCGATGTCTGTGTGTGGACCCACGGCATCTATGCCGGGTACAACGCCTGCGCCAGGCTTTGGTCTCTCGGTACCCTTGCCGCCCAAACTCATCCTGACGACTCTTGGGACTTCAGCTGTGGGTGTATCCTTGCACCTTGTCTGTCCTGTGGCCGTCCTGTTAACAAATGTCCTTTCATTACTTTTATTCGTGGTCTGTCTGTGGATACTGCATTATGGGCTCCGATTCAAAATCAGTAGGGATCCTAGGGATTTAGCCAGATCAGTAATGGTCTTGCGAGATCTCCGGGATGCCCGATCATAACAACAATTAAACAATTCAAGGTATCGGGAAGAAATTGAGTCTGTAAAGTGCAAGTTTAAGATGAACACCCATGGTCTCCAATCCCTCAGATGGCCCTGCATCAAGAACTGTCATTCAACAATAGCTGATATTACCAAATGGGCAACAGATTAATCTTTCTTAAACACTTAAATACAGAGTTACATCCACAAATGCCTCTCACAACTTTACTGTGCAAAAAAGAAACCTCATGTTAACCATGTCCAGAAGCAGCATCGCGTTCCCTGGGTTTTGAGGCAACTAAAATGGTCCATCACACAGTGGAAAGGTATTATAGTCAGAACTTTTTTTGGAAGAAATGGACACCATTCTCTGGATTAAACATCGTTCCTCAATGACTATCAAGATGCTGCTTTTTTCACCAAATCATGATTACAATCCTCTGTTGACATCAGCCCTTTTATCACATCACATCATTATTCAGTTTTTCACCTCATCATGAGCCCCAAATATCTCCAACTTTTTTGGAACATGTTGGAAGTCTGAAATGAAGGAATTAACAAATCAATTGCAGTTAACCAGACAAAAATTTGAAATATTTTGGGTTGCTGTCTGCCATAAAAAAAAATCAAAGGTTGATACAAGGAACACTGTGCTTTGTTTGTTTGTTTGTTTGTGTTTTAAATACCATATAAACTTTTTTCTGATTTGGGGTTTGTAGGAACTCTCAATTAAAGGAAATTTAAGGATGATGAAAGTTTGAGCCACTTCTCCACTTTCAGGTAAAAAAAGTAACATACATGCAAATACACACATAAAGAAATACTGAAAGTGACAGTCCTCAAAAGCAAACTTTTTGGTTAGATTGTGTAGATTTTATGTTAAATTATGACTGTCACAGCTGTGAAACTATATGTGAGAAGAGAGATAAGCACAATTTTCGCAATCACTTCTAGGAGTGCCACTTTGCGTTAGAGTCTAGACATAAGGAAAGTCTGGAATAATCTACATCATGCTACTTATTCATCAACCACTAATTCAATACCTTTATTCCATGCACTCTTTTTTATGTAATTATTGATTTAATCATTTTACAGTTTAGTATTTTTAAATCTTGTAACAAATAAACAAAACTGTCACTTCACATTAACATAGTGTTTGAAAATGCATATTGCATATGTTACTATTGCTAAATAATATACTGGCATGCTTTATTCTTCATGCTGTACAGAGTTGTACAAACTGTTCTGCCATCTGCATTCTCAAGGATGTCTTTTCCAACCTGAATCCCACCAGACACTGTTACACACTGCTTAAACACCAGATGGAGGGAGGGTGCCTTGTGTATATCTCGTCTTGATGCACACTTCTAAAAATTCACCAGTCTGTGACACTGCAATGATGGGAGAGTTATACACTAAGTGCTGACATATTAAATGAATTTGTAGTAGTTAAGAGAATGTGTCTCTAGCAACAGTTTCTAAAAAGCTAATTAGTTGTATATCTCTACATAGCTGCTTAACTTTCACTGTCTGATATATCAGAATTCACTTTTACATGAAACATCTTTCTGTAGTGTGGTCTCTGACATAAATGGGACACAGTAAGCAGTCAGTAGAGCTTACAGTACCTAAAATGATCTGCGCTGGGTTAATATAGTGCAAGCTATAAAGAGGACAATCAGATTTATGTGGTGTAATTGTTCTTATAAGCCTCAATAGTTAGGATTGGTACTTTTGCCCACATTAAATAAATAATCAGATTTTAGCTGGGATTTCTGTGTGTGTGTGTGTGTGTGTGTGTGTGTGCGTGTGTGCGTGTGTGCATGTGTGTGTGCGTGTGTGCGTGCATGTGTGTCATGTGTCATGTACATTTACATATGCTCTCTTCATTTTCTGTAAATTTTTCATCAACTGCTAAACCCTCTGCCCACCAAGTTCTCTGCTCTTGTCATAGGAAAATACGAGACAAGCAATCAAAGCACACTGCCTACAAGAGCCCTCCAATCATCACCAAGATCAAAAATAAGGAGGCAGAATAGTTAACCTCCTGACTCTCATCAGACACCATCAACCAGCCAGTTCCCAAGATTAATGCAATTCTGCCCCAACAGCCTATAATTCTGAACTCCATTACCATTCCAAAAGGATTAAGTACAGAGAGAGACCTACAGAGCAAGCTTGAGCCGTAAATATATTTGTCATGTCAGATTAATTTCAGATCTCTTTTTGTTTGGTTTGTCGGCAGTAGGTTTGAAATGCTCAGTCCAATAATTAAGAGAAAATTTGAGCTATTAATGAAATTTTGTTTAGCTAAAAAATGAGGATAAATACACTTGATTAATACCAAACAATCAAGTATATCAGTATATCAAGTATATCCTAATAATATGTTAACACAAAATGAATGAAAAAACCTTTGCATAATGTTTTCCTTAACTATCTAGACTGTGTGAGAAACGAAAAAAATAATACTAATAATAAAACAGATAAAGAATACTTATTTAATCATCATCATGTTGAAGTACTTAGGAAGTAACACATTTGACTGATTATAGACATTTTACACGCAAAGACATTGGCTAAGCAATACACATTTGCGTATAGATACACAATCCCAGTGGAAATTAATGGTAGGTCAAATATAAGTTGTATAGCTTAAGGTGTTCCAGTATGCAAAGTGACATCCTTACTCAAATGAAAAACCATAAGCCCACAGTCCTGGTGATTCTCCTCCTAAGTCTCAGTGCCAGTATCACACTTCCACTATCCTCCTGCTATGTTGACCTTCACTAAGTACAGCTCATGTATTAGAATGCACAAGAATACCATGCACGCACAAACGCACACACAGTTTGTCTTTTCTTTATATAATATTGCTGTAGCTAAGTAATGCTACATATATTTGACCTTATTAATATAAAATATTTTTTTACTAATGTGTTCTTACAAAAAAATCAAAAATAATAAATTACAGCTTTTTTAAAAATCTGTATTTCTTGTGGGGATAAGCACAATGACCCCACAAGGTAAAATTCAGATCCTTCTATGCTTTTGGCCATTTACTAATAATAGATTTAAATTGGACAGAAATAACTAAATGTAAAATGATTCATTCGTTATGTATCACAAGTTATGTAGCACTACAGATCATTTCTATTTATAGTCAGTAGCAATTGGGATGTGAACATGTTAAACTCTGTTCACAGTAAGTGTTTAGGCTAGGTGACCCAGGATACTCCATATCATGCTGGTGCCTTACATGTTTGCCATGTTGGAGGTGAACCTCCCTTTGAAGCAGATCAACTTATCAGCACATACTACATTTACGCATTTTGTGTCCACTCAAAGTGGAGCCAAAGATTTGAGTGCGTTTCAGCGTCCATCTTCCACTAAAGCTCTAGCTGAGTATATTAACACCTGCGTGATGGCTTACATGACACTTCTTTAACATAGGTACAGGCCAGTGTTAATTTTGACAGCAAATTTTGATTTAGTTTTAGTCTTAGTCTTGTGATTAAAATGTAATTTAGTTTTAG
>JAVSBV010036411.1:0-24866 GCA_033117975.1 Parotocinclus spilosoma | reverse complement strand
AAGTATATTAAATTACATCAAAACCAGGTCAATAAATAAATAACAAATTAATAGTAAAAGTTAAATTAGTAATAGAACATTTTTAAATGAACTAAATTATGAAACAAAATAGATTATAAAATGAGTCCTTTCTAGTTCACTAGAAAATTTCACCCCTCATCATGCAAACATTTGTATTATCCATTGACATTTGCAGTAAAAACATAACATACTATCTGTTGACAAACTACGTCAAATGCGGGTACGCGGGTACGCAGAATGTCGGCAAAGCATAAATACGAAGCAAAGCCGATCCACAGCTTCAATAACTTTCCGTCATGGATCATTTTTGCCTAGATAAATCAGTTTAAATTTCCATCCATCCACTACCTTCCGCTTGATCCGCATGGGGTTGCGGGCCAGCCGGTCCCACAAAGACATCTGGAGGACATGCAGGATCCACCCAGAAAGAACCCAGGCCACTTTACCCTAGGATTGAACCCAGGACCTTCTAAGTGTTTAGGTTAGTTGGTGTCTGTAAAATGTCCCTAGTGTGTTAGTGTGTGTGCCCTACAATGGCTCGGCGCCCTGTCTAGGGTTGTCTGCTGTGCACCCTGTGCCGCCAGCTAGGCAATGGCTTTTCTGCGACTTTCTCCAGGATCAAGTTGATAAGAAAGTAAATGAATGAAGTATATTAGCTTAAGTGTTCTCATTTTTGTGTGTGCAGAGATTTATTCAGTAGAGCAGAAATTTGGTTCTGGACAGTGAACATTCTGGTTGAAAAAAATTAAGTCTTTTTTTTCTTTTTGACCAATTATTACAGAAGATTGGTGGTGTTTTAGACTGACTCTTAAATCAGTTAAATTGCTATGGTTAGTCTCACAGCACCAGGCATGATTTCCTTCTGAGATTACACATTTGAAGAACAACATATGCCAATTTGTCCAAAAGGTGGAGGAAGACAAGTCTTATCTCAGTGGAAACTCTTGTTAAAATGTATTATCCATGACAGTATCTTGGAAAGGTAACACTCTAAATCTAAAACTCTCCTGGTTTTTGAAACAGGGAATGCAATCGAATTGTAAGATTTGGTATTGTAGCCTAGCGATTAAGGCAGTAGACTATGGGCCAGAAGGTCCAAGGCTCAAATCCCTCCCTCCGCCAAGTCACCACTGGTGCCCACAATTGCTTCTATTCTAACAGTTGCATTTGCTAATATTGTATAAGTTGTAAGTTGCTTTACCTAAAGGCATTGCTAAAGATCTACACGTCAAACTCTTTATTACAGCACTAAATAGTGTGTCAGATTTGTACAGAACCAGTGATATCATTAAATCCTAAGCACAGGGTTTTGAAACGCAACCGTGAAACACAGTATTTTAGGTATGACTGTCCGAACCAAATCTGTTTTCCAGATATTCTCACAACTTTACATCTGTCTTAAACGTTGCTGCAGTACTGTCAAGGTGTAAGTGTGCTGAAATCAGGGATCATTTCAAGAATTAAGCAATATTTTTATTAAGTAGGACTATTTAAATGATAAACACTGTGTAAACTACAATGAAGAACTTGTTGGTTTGGCCCACTCTGTACATTCTGTAGTGATTCGTGACTATGTTCTCCTCCCTTTAAAAGCAACACCCTACACTGTGAGAATGTTGAGGGCATTAGCCATCTGGACAATACTTCAATATAAGTTTTACATAAAGCCAGTTGTCCTGCCCCCCCCCCGCCGACACACCAGAGCAAAATAACAAAAGTTTTATATAAATTAAGAAACAGAAGGACTGAGGGCAGGGAAAGCTTGCACTCTGCCTCTTTCTTTATAAGTTACTGCAAGCTAATAAATCGTGTAGCTGTAAATACTGGTTAAAAATTACTTTGTATATGCACTGAAGATTTATACTTGTACATGACCTACAATGTCACCCCCTTTTTCTAAACCCTATTTATTGTGTTCAGGGCTATACGATGGCCGAATGTCTATCCCAGTATTCACTAGGTGCAGATCAAAGTAGAATAGGACACAAGTTAAATGCAGGGTTTGTGAGGGTTTTGCTGTTGCAGAGCCAGGGGATAATTCTCCCCACCACTCAGTCAGAGCCAGAAAGACCCACCCATCCAAAAGGCACAGGATCTACAATTATATGCTGATTTTAGTCACAGGTAAATGATGCCTGACAAGTATTTGATCAGAGTCCGTTTACTGCAAATTATAACAGCGAATACAAATCTGTCTTTCAACTCAGCAGCCATAAACAACTCTTTAAACTAGTAAAGGTTTAGCATGTCCATATTAACTGTCACACATATTATTCATTCCATAATTTGATGTTTTGTTTACATGTTTTTTTTAATTTTATATCCCATTACTAGCTACAGTACAGGGCGCTGCAAGATTCTGCAGTTTGACTGAGAAATGATGTGACGGCACGATGGCATCCACGTTCTTGTAGATAATTGACCTGAGCGAGCCGAGAACTATGTGGTATCAAACTGCATTTGCTCAGACCTAACTGAGAGGAGATTAACACCATGTCCTGCAAACATACTACACTAATATCTGTGGCAGCACTATGGTTGGCATGCAGAGCTTATGCAGCATGAGTAATGATTAACCATTCGCCATCACTGACATGTAAGCTTAGCGTGAGGTGTCAAGCTAAAGTTATTAGACACCATTCAAAGAGAGCACATTTTGTCTGTAAAAAAAATCTAAAGGCCATATATATGGATTAACAGCAATATAACAGATGCAATCTCTTCCATTATGCATGAATATAAGGGCACACAATGTTACAAACACACTTCCCGTCTAGCAGTAGCAGAAAGGAATGTGTTTTCTAAAAGGGTGCCAACATGAGGGAGGTGAGAGACTGGAGACGAGACAGATGCTAAACAGCCACCTCCTGTTACTACTCTGTTTTAGATATCACAGTCGTATTTGAACAATCAGTGCCATTTGCTCTGAAACACACGCTAACATAATAAGCAAAAATAACCCCCCAAATAAGATTTATAAAAGCTATACTGTTGGCATACCAAAATTAATTCACAGTTCAGATGTTAGGCACAAAGAGTATCCGACATCTACGAATTCTTAAACCATCAGAGAGAGGTACGGTCATAGGATGGCACCTTTGAACAAACGTCTGCCAAACCCCACTATCCAAACCGCAACTGTCGCATATTATATTAACTAAGTCAACGATTCTGTTCAGGTCATATTTGCACTTGAGCTATGTACTACAGTGACAGTGGCACATACACACAGTGCTTTAAGAACTTGTTCACACACAAACACACACACAAACACACACACAAACACACACACAAACACACACACAAACACACACACACACACTTTTATGCTCCCCTTTTATATAGCCTTTTATGTCAATTTACTTGGGTACAATGATATTTACCGCAACACTTTCCAAGAAAATGAGAAATAAAAAAAGAGCAGTAATATACGATACTTACATAGGAATATAGAGAAAAAAACTTGTACAGTAAAATTACAGTACGATTAAGTATGAATAATGGCATACTGTGTGGAATGTACAAGATAACCGTCTATAGGGAAACCAATCTAAACTGCAAAATGAGTAACGGAATTACAAAGTGACTGTGAATGGCGCAAAATGTGCAGAACGTACAAAACGACAGTACATGGGGAGGTGGTGATCTGTCAGTAAGGTGTGATGGAGGCCATAGCTCTTTGGAAGAAGCTGTTTATCGGTCTGTTTGTGATCATTTTATTGCTTTCCAATGTAATTTAGGGTGTTTTTCCTTTCCACTGTTTGGTCTAGACATTCAAAGCTGTAAAAAGCTATGGAAAGAAATCTTGACTTTGACGATCTCTGTAGTGAATAAGCATAAACATCACATTTTCCATCTACTTCATGCATCTTAGATCGCCGTGGAAAACAACACACGTCAAATTTGGCCGGGTAAAAAGGTTAGCCACCTTTTCATATGATCCAGTAATGTTTTAAGTCAGTAGAACTTGGCTAATGGTTTGCTAAAACTTGCACAAACGTATTTTGAGTTTGTTCCCCCTGTAGGTTGCTGCAGCTTTGTGCTCTATGCATCCTTTGCATGAATTCTCACTGTTCACAATGAGATGCGCACACTTTCTCTCTGGCGCCAAGCGTGCGCAAGTCATGAGATCACATCCTCAAATCTGGAACTGACTTTTGCTGCACTACGCCGTTGCTAAAAACTTTGAAGAATACACTGTAACTATGTGACTTTATAATGGACATAAAGCCCAAAAACTAAAGAGCAAAGCAGAGCCCTGGCAGACGAACAGCAGTCTGAGACCAAGTATAATGGAAGTGAGTGATGGCTCTTCCATAGAAGTGTCACACGTGTGCCAGTAAATCAAAGCAGAGCAATAGTTAGAAGCCATGAAACACCTTCACACATGAAGGACAGAGATGGGCAAACCTGGGTGCGGAGTCAGCTCATGCATGCAGAGATAGGGTTTCCATATTTAGCATGGTGTTATACTTTGGATATTTCATCCATCCATTCTGAACAGTATGTGCTGTGCTCTCCCTGTTGACACATTATAAGGCTGTAAAAGAGAAATAATAAGCAAGACGGTTGCACAATGCTGACGTCTAAGCAATTACCTTCCCAAAATATCTGCCTGCCTAGAGAGAAACTGTGTTTATGTGCACTAATTTACAAGGAATGTGTTAGGAACTGTTCTTTCACCCATTTGTGACGATGCTGTCTTGTGCAAAAGTTTGAAAACCCTTGGTCAATTACATTTTCAGACCAAATTACAAGGACGGGAGATTAATAGCATGGATCAAGAGCCCAAAAATCGTACCTGGTTTAGCAAACTTTTGATTAGCAGATTAGCATTATGTTCCAGGAGCCAATTGTGAGTGCTTTTGAATGACCGGTCTGCGGCTACGCAGACCAATGCAGGGGGCACTACATTGTGTGTTGTCCTCCCACAACAAGCATTTAACATTTCTGTGGCTTTCCATTTGGAGTAAATGAGGGAGGACCTGTTGCACTCTTGGGCAATAACACCCTGTCCCTCCTTAGACCACTGTCAGTAGGTAGGGGAGCATTATATTGCTTCCAATTCTGATTCTGGTTCTGCTCTGATTACAAGTTTCGATTCTAAAATGGTGTAAAAAAAGGCACCAAATATTTAGGTAAAACAAATATCTTTATTTCATACATGGCTTAATGTGGTGAAGCAGCCTAGGTCCTTTCTGTGTAGACTGCATGTCCTCCCTGTGTCCATGTTGTTTACTCCAGGTACTCCGGTTTCTTTCCACAGTCCAAAACGTGTTAGGTTAATTAGTGTCTCTAGTGTCAATAAGTGGCCCTTAGTGTGCGACTGTGTGCATGACTGTGTGTGTGTTCCCTACGATGGACTGCCACCCTGTCTAGGGTTATACCTGCTCAAAGCTGCCGGACGGGCCCGCAACCCCATGTGGATTAGGCGGTAGATAATGGATGGATGGATGGATGGATGACTTAATGTACTAAAGCAGTGAACTAGAAACATCAAACATCAGTAAGACAAGAAAAGCTTAATGTAGAAAGGATTAATTACCTTTTTGCAATTTCTGTAGTTTATCTTCTGAGATTAGTTATGACCAGTAGTAGCCGAGAGATGTGATTTTCCACGGTCATTGTTTAAGGACATTAAATCATGTTAAGCACTTCTGATTCACCCAGCTAAGCATTTAAGTTGGGATCAAACATGATACAAATTGTGTGCCATCTAGGCTGTTTTAACCTAGCTGTTGATTTCTGTTGATTTTCGATGAGTGTACATGGGATCTGTAGGTAATAACCTAAAAAATGACAACCACCTTATAGGTCCATAAAATCCAAACAAGCATTTTTACTAGTCACTCTCAGACTCGCAGGATATTCAGCTCTCATCATTTGTTTATTTGTATTATTTGCAGTACCTAGCTGTGGAACATACTGTATTTGCTGACTTCGCCCTTCACTGGACAAAATGAAATTCCTTTCGTCTTCATCAGGAAAGTGTAAAGAACACAGCCACAGCCTCCTATCTGCTCTGTCATACTCCTGGCTTTTGAAGTATACTGTCCACAAAATAATTAATATCCCCAAACTTTTAAATCCCTACAATGGATTAGATTGCACAATGGAGCCAATGCCAGTTAGCTTCCAATAGTTTTTGGACTTTTTTTTAAATAGGAGTTTTAGCCAAAAAAATATAAAGACAAGAATGTGTTATGCCATTCTGAAATACATCATTGTCATTGAATATGCCATTATGGACTGGACACCTACTGGAGCTTTTATGATAACCTACTCTAAATTCACAGTAATTAATATGTAATCAAAATCCTGCTTTTTTTCCCTCATTGTTATGCAATTCTTGGTAGTTTTTGAATGATTCCCATTCTAGAGCACAACTGCAATTTTTTTTTTTAACTTTAATATTGAAAATATTGTTGGTACCGCATTTAAGTTTAAATTTAATTTACAACATTTTGTCTTGTTTTTCTGCATTTTCAAACTAAAATATTCTCCACACAAACATCATTTTAGTTGAACCAACAGCTAATATGATTTGCTCACTCAGTTGCAGACTGAGGTTTCTGCATTCTTATGGTAAATTAATCAGCATTGACAATCATATTTCCGACAAGCGAACAATGTTAATATCAAAATCAATACCAATATATGACCAGATAAGGCCCAAATCTAGTTCTTGGAAATTTGGAAACGGGTTTTGGTAGCAATATTCAGATAGGCATTCAGCACCGATCACCAGCAGCACCCCACAAGCCTTGCTGATTAGGTGATGCTCTAACCCAGTATTTTTATGCATTTATTAATGAATATTCATCCCACATGAAAGATGTTGAAAGCATGTTGACAAGAAGAAACACCTGTCCATCTAATACATCCCTATATATGCGCTTGATACACCAATGGAAATGGGACTATTAATAAAACATCTACATTTACTTCAATAAAGTGTGTCACAATTTTTGCCCATGTTGTTTAGATAAGCTACGGTTTTGCACTAAAATGGTAATGCCATTATTTCCCACTGCATACAGTGCACTACGTAGGGAGTAGAAAGAGATTTTCTATTCATCCCTATTCTATTTCTCTTTGGATAATGTGTAGGTCCCATAGCACTGCTTCCATAAGCTAGTACAGTAAGCACTTTGAATGATGGCTGCGTCGTGTCATACCCTATTTTTTCCACCACATTCTGACCCTGTATTTTCTTAGCCAGAGTCGTAGTCGTGTCACAGAGAACACTGGGCACAAGTAAGCATGCCCTGAATGAAATACCAGTCACATAAGCACTACCATTTGACATAGAAGAGAACCTGTGAGCATTATGGGAGCTGGCATTGTTTTGCAAAATCAGTTCACTAAAACTTCACCATGTAGACAACGAAATTCAAGTTCACTACACACAATTTCGTATAGATCCTTTCAGATTAGCTAATAGGTTCATGACATGATGCAAACACCCATGAAACCTCCAAAGCTAAAAAGTGGAGGTACACCGGCTTTAATCAACTTTCTACCCTGCCCTTGACTTCAAATCCAGTTGACACCTTTGCGATGAACCGGAATGTTATCCTTGAGCTTATTGGTGAACATCAATAACTGATCAATTTAAGTTATGTTTCAAAAGCTAGTGATTTTGTTTGGATTTATTTAACGTTTCTATGCATTATTTAATGTTTCAGCATAAATGGCCACTTTAGTGACAGACAAACAAGTACACATTGATACACATGGCTACATCAAAACCAGAGTACCCAGAGTAAACCACAAAGACACAGGAAGGGCATGCAAACTCCAAGCAGAATAAATCCAGGACCTTTTGGCTGTGGGGCGACAGTGCCACCCATCGAGACCAAAAAGGCTGTGTAAGTGAATGGGGTGGCACGGTGGCCTCACAACTCCATAAACATGGGTACCTGTATGGTCCGTAGGATTTTCTGGTTACCCTAACATCTCCTAAGACTTTGTTTTCATTCTAGCCTTGATTCTAGCCTTGCACCCTGTGCTGATGGTTAGCTAAAGTGGAGAAATTCTATAAAAAAAAAAGATTTTAAAAGCAGAGCATATAAAAGACGAGCACATGCTGTATCGACTAAAAAGTGTGCATGGAATGCAATAGTGAAACAGACGATTGCAGAGCAGGGCTAAGGTTAGGAATTTCTGCATGTTAGCTAAAAGCTACATACATACTTATTTTCAAAGGAAGCTCTGTGGCATGTATTGATGTGTATGTATTAATATACATGATGGCATGCTGACATAAATAAACTATTTACACTTTCAAATTGGCTATATCGGGTTAGCTCTACTTTGCACATTCACTGACTAGCAACGCAGCAACACCAGAAACACTCGGCTCAATCCATTTGGTTGACAGAATTAATTTGCTAACTTTATGATGAATTTAACTATGGCAGTCACTGACTTAAAATAATATAGCTATCATTACAAATACACATGAAATAAAAGAAGCTAACCAAGATGGTAATTGTGGTTTTTCCTAACTGAATATCGTCAATATGTCGTCCTCATTTATCATAATTTTATCAGCACAAGGTTAAAATCTAAAACTACGGTTTTGAACCTGGAGGAGGAAAAAGGTGAATGTACGTTTAACAGAGAGCTAGCACAAATCACCTTAGCACTCTTCCCAAGCTAGCCTAATGTGCTTAGCAGACAACAAGAATGAAGCAGGTAGAAGCAGGACCAAATAAATGAGAAATCTAAAGAGAACTGTCCAAACACTGGATGAGTAATATTTCCTGGCTAAAGCTTCACTGCAATAAAAAGCTCATGTTCTTTTCTGTTGCATTTTAAAGCTCATTCTGGGAATTCATTATGAGTACCGGATGCTCGCTGCTTCAACATGACTGCACAATAAAAGCACTTCACTCATCATCATTGTTTTTTGAGTCTTGCGTTTAACAAAACAAATTAAATCCTTTCAGACTGCAGCGACCCAGTGTGTGTTGATTAGTATTTAATTCGTCAGCATGATAAAGAATAATAAAGAAGTGCAAATGACTTTGCCTTAAAATATTACAATCTGACCAAATCAAACACTGACCAAACATATTCCATATCAGTTTAAATTGAGGAGGAGTTAACATTTAATGCTACCAATTAACAAACATTACACTCTGCTTGGGGATGCCATGTGCCCAGTGCTGCCAGTTATGCTCCATGCCCCCATGATCAAGAAGTGGGTTACGCAGGTAAAAGAGGTGAATGGGTGACTAGTTAGAAACACATATATAAATCAATTTAAAAAAGAAATTAAATAATAATCAATATCAATACATACAGTGGGGTAAAAAAAGTATCAGATAACTGGTATATCTAGCGTTTAGTTAAGCTCATAAATTGTGTGATATTGTTTTATACAAATTAAATCATTATTTCTAGGTTTTGAAAGCCAAGAAACAAATGCTATTTTATAAATAATGACCAAAATATAGATGAGCCTACATATTGTACATAACATCTTGTACTAAAGATGTTTTACCAGTAACTTTAAGTTTAGCAACAAGTACGAAAAACAAATAACATCTACTAAGGTGCTGTATCATATGCAAATTCTAAACATTGTTTTCAAAAGCGCTCTGATGGTGTAGTGGTCTTGTCAGGCACTGTACAAAAACAACTGGCTCAACAAGGGATCCTGCAACTATGGAGCTAGTGAGAACCACCAATTGAACACAATTGAATTGAAATTGAAAAGATGCAGCTCCTGGCAACTAGTTGTACGAAAGCACTCACTGGCTTAATTCCCTCCTCCATCAGTGACAACCTTCTAATCAGTAGTGCAAAGATTAACCAGAGTCCCAACAACATGCATATTCTCAAATATGTCAAACTTCTGGTTACTAGACTGCAAAGTAAACATTCCCCCATAACTACATAACTACATCCATTATAATTGCTTAGAAAACATTGCAGCTCACCAGTATGCTGTATCTAGCTCAACCAAAGCTGTTTTGCGAGCCTTACTGCCCTATTGCTTCAGCAGTTTCATCCACTGCTGGCCTTTTATCTCCACTGCCTCTACAGAAACTCTCTTTCTAAAGTGAAAAAGGAGCCATAGCTTTACTAGCAATGAGCACAGGCTGCTGAAGTGTGCCTATGCCTGACTGAACACAAGTTCAAACTTAGCATCCTGTTGTAATTTACATTTACAGAATTTTGCATATGGCATTTCTAAGTTAGCTGAACTGTAGAGGGTTAAAAGGGCCTTGATCATTTGACACATAAACAGTGTTAAAACTGATACATTGAAAACTCAAATAGTATTTATAACTAATTAAAAAAAAAAGGAACAGTGGTGTCATATTATCACCTAGGCTCTACACCCTGCACAACCACAACTGTATCTCTGAGCACAACTCCAAAACCATCATCAAGTGCCCTGTCAACAGTAGTGAGCCCCAATACTAACAACAATGAGGTAGCGTACAGAGGGGAGGGGAAATTTCTCACAGCATGGTGCGCATACAATCTAGCCCTCAACATACAGTATATAACTCCAGATTTAAAATACAAGACATTTTCGACAATTTAATTAGGGGAAGCAAAGTGCACACAACTCAGACATCAAAGGGAACCACGGTGAAAAAAGAGAGCTGCTTTAAGTTCATATAGATGAGGATGATACCTGGTACCTCAAAATTCAACACATCATTTTGAAAGGTCCAACACAGGCTTTATTTTCTCAGGAGGCTGAGGAGAGTCAACCTCCGAATTTGGCTCCTCTGCAACTTCTGACCAGATGCATCACAGTCTGGTTTGGCAGCTCTGTTGCTGCAGAAGGTGGTGAAAATTGTCCAGACCATAACTGCAGCTGTTCGCCCACCGTTACAGGGTATTTACAATAAAAAATGCCTGCAGAAAGCCAAAAGGCATCACCTCAGACCCCACACGCCTCAGCCACTTCCTGTTCCTCCCACTGCCATCTGGGAAGAGGCAATCACCAGGTTCAAGAACAGTTTTACCCTCAAGCTGTTAAACTGGTCACACCAACAACACCCACTAAATCATGTAAACAAACACTCGCATCACTGTTTACTAAACACTACCGCAAAAAAATTTGCCACACATACCTTACACAGTCTGCATATACATACACAGTCTTCTATGTCATTTATTGTGTATTTACTGTCTGTTTTTTTTATTGACTTGTTTATTTTCTATTTAATAATTATTGCACCCTCGTATCAGTGTTTATGCAGCAGAGAATGTGTTTCTGTGTATGTATTTGTACCTTGGGGTGGGAGATATAACCCTAAAAAAAAATCACAATATTTTAGAATGCTTATGCGATACCTGTATATTGGGTGATTTATTTCAACAACATTCAAATGCAACAAAATATATTTGTTACTTTAAAGTACCTCACCTCGCGGCATTTTTGACTTTCCTCGTACTCAGCTACGTGATTTTGCTTGAGGTGGTGAAACCGATTAGATTTGTTTTTACAGACCTTTTGCATAGCTTACGTATCAGTGTAGTTTGTTGTACATCTGACCTCCACACTACCGATTTCGCTCCCCTTTTCGGGACAATCTCCACCTCCACACAACCCACTTCTGCCATATCTGTTGCTCTGCCTATGAGTCACGTTATAAAAGTACGCAATACTCTGTGCAAATCCATTACGTCAACACGTAAAGACATCGGAATATCACGGTATGGACACTTTATATCGTCTAAAAAATGATACCGGCATTATCGCGAATGATACGACATGGCACAACCCTAATGTGTACCCCATATATACAGGGGTTAGACAACTGAAACACCTGTCATTTTAGTGTGGGAGGTTGGTGAGGTATCAAGAGCCACGGTATACAGGGTAATGTCAGCATACCACCAAGAACGACGAACCACATCCAACAGGATTAACTGTGGACGCAAGAGGAAGCTGTCTGAAAGGGATGTTCGGGTGCTAACCCGGATTGTATCCAAAAAACATAAAATCACGGCTGCCCAAATCATGGCAGAATGAAATGTGCACCTCAACTCTCTTGTTTCCATCAGAACTGTCTTTCGGGATCCACAGGGTCAATATACACGACTATAGCCAAACCTTTGTCTAAAACCAGGGGTTTTAGTTTCATTGTCTAACCCCTGTAGCTGAAATTGCAAGTGTATCAAAGTGTATGGTCATACGGGTCTGCCAGCAGTGGTGAGAGAAGTCAACACAGGTCCTTCCTTCACAATCAGTTTCAGACAGAACACTCAGCAGGGAGCTCCATACCATGAACATATCGAGTGGCCCACAAAATCCCCATGTATGAATCTTCTTGAAATCTGTGGGACTACCTGGGACATTCAGGGTAAGAATAGCTGAACATCCGGAAACTTGTCCAACCCATACCAAATCAAATCACAGCTGTTATTCACGGTATTGGAGGTATTACACGCTATTATGTACTTTACATTTCAGTATGTTTCCAGGGAACTTATTAAGTCATTAAAATTATACTATTAATTGGGCTCCTAGAGCAAGATAATAATATATACAACAATACAGAATACTAATATTACAATTTGAAGTCAATCAAAGTAAATCATATGTTACAATTGTATATAATATGTAGATAAATGTATTTAGACATATATACACCTACTGGTCACTTTATTTGGTACACCTGTTCATCTGCATGGTAACGCAAATATTTAATCAGCCAGTCACATGACAGAAACTCGGTGCTTAGAAACATGGTCACATATTCACACAGAGATATTTCTAGGATTTACAGAGAACGGTCCATGGAGAAAATATCCAGTGGGCAGCAGTAGCCTGGCTGAAAATGTGCTGTTGATGCCAAAGTTCAGAGGATAATGGGCAAACTGGTTTGTGCCAATAGAAAGGAAACAGTAACTCAAATAACCACTCATTGCAACCCAGGTATGCAGACGAGCATCTCTAAATGCATAACACTTCAAACATTGATCCACACTGGGTGCTACTGCAGGAAGCCAGGAACAGGGGACTGAAGCTAAAATTCACACAGTATAAGCAAGATTGGACAACAGAAGATTGAAAATACATCGTCTGGTCTGAAAAGTCTCGATTTCTGCTTTGACATAAATTAGTAGAAATTAGTCCTCATTAGTGATTTGAATGAGGGGTCAGAATTTGTACTAAACAACATGAAAGTGTGTAACCATCCTGCATTGAGATGGTGGTGGTGTAGTGGTGTGAGGGATATTTTCTTGATACACTTTTAATTCACCACTATTTAAATGGCACGTACCTAAATATTGTTGCTTACCATATCCATCTCTTTAGAACCCCTTTCAGTATAATCCACATGTACGTTACAAATTATTCAGATTATATCAAACTGGTTTTCTGAACATGACAATGACATGACAATGACATGACATGACGATGTGCCTCCAAGGACCTGCCACTGAGAACTAACTGTAAAATCTATTTTGTTTTCAAATCTATTTTGTTACTTATTTTATTACTAGCTTAAATATTATTATTGATTTCAATTGTATTACTTACTTAATTTTACTATCACTTTCATATGCTTTTACGTATTTCCTTAATTAACATCTAGGCCACCCATGGAAGATGGGTCCTTTTTTGAGTCTTGGTCCTCCCAAGGTTTCTTCCTGCTACTTTCAGGGAGTTTTCCCTTGCCACTGTCGCCCTAGGCTTGCTCAACTTGGGATTGGCGTTTTAAGATCAAATAAGATTGGAAAGCACCTGACAATAGGTTCACTGTACTCATATCTTCACAGTCACAAATAATAATATCTCATAAATACGTACACGTTTGATCATACAGCCTAAGAACATTGTGTTTTGTTCCTCATAAAACGTGAAGAGGAAACAAACAGTGGTTTCATATATATTCATGAGCCCTCTGTTCTGATTGGTTTGCGTTTCCCTTTAGCTCAGGAAACAGCCAATGGGAAGGCGGACTTGTTTGTGAAGCTTACGGTGCAAATATAAGAACTGAAACCCCATCTGTTCGAAAATACATTTATACAAAGACACCCTTTATTAACAGATCGGGTGGTTCACACGACCAGCGTTGCTGTCGGATCGGGTACCGAGGCTGGGATTTGTGGAGGTCGCCGATAAACAGGTATGAGTTTTGTTTGTACTGAGGATGCTGTGCTCTGCAGTAAGTTACAGAACTGATGCTTATGGAAGATGACATCACTTCGGAGCAAACTGTTCCTGATCTGTAACGTTTACGGTTAGAACAGCATTAAAGCTTTAGTGATGGACAAACAGAGCCTGTACACTAAAGCATCCTTATTGAATAGAATGACTAGGTGACTAATACAGACTCTATGACGCCGTGGTGACATTATTCATATCGGTGTATGCATCGTGTCTCGCAACTTCCATTACAGTCCATTACATAACGAACTCCTTTTAAAAGTACCACTACAGGAAGTAGAAATGCTTCTGTACGTATCGTTTTTACACCAGAAAAAGAGCTGCAGATAACACACAGTAAGCTGGACAGGTACATTTCTGTTTAAGGAAAATGTAGAACTGATTGTAGTCGAAATATGTCATAGTTGGTCCTGTGTTTACAGCTTGAACAGACATCCTTTTAGTAGCCTATTTCTTAGTGTATAATGGGGCTCGTGGCGTCCTAGACAAGCAAGACAGTACAGTCACAGCTGATAAACTTCAATATGACAACCTGTGGTGCAGCCACTATTTTCCACACCGATATGGCTGTTACTTCCAAACAATAACGGCAGTATAGAAATCAGGATGTGTGGCTATAAATAAGGAGGCTGGCTGGAGGGCTTACGGGCGGGGGCGCTCATTACTCTGGCCAGTTCAGACCAGTTTTTGAGCGACTCATTTCCCGCATTGACGCGCACCGTGTTTAAAAGGCTGTCCTCGGAACGAATTAACAGCTCTGTTTGAACGCGTTATTTATAGATCTGGGTGCTGTTCGAAATCTTAAAGTTATCAGCTAGAGTTGGTAGAGCACGGTTAATATGTACGGATCGTGTTCTCCTTGTGTAAGAGCATCAGGAAGATGTGGGTCAAAACAGGTGTTTAGTTGAACGGAGACCAATTTGATTGATCATAATTGCGTTTCTAAATAGAAGGCGTGACGTAATCTGTACATCTATAAGTAGTGTTGCAATGCAAAATTAATAGACACACACGCACCACTTTTCCAGTTCTTAACATTAGTGCTGAACACAAAGGAGAACACACTGTAGTCTCGCGCCGTACTGGTTCGAACCGGCTGGATCTTGGTTTCACGTGGAGTCTCAGACCATAACGGTTCGGGCTAGCCAATAGGAGGGAAGCAAGGATGCTCTTCTCCAATCAGGTCACTCTCCGATCAGGCGGAACAAGCTTTCTGGAGCTCAGCTGTTTTCTGTTTATGACATGTTGGACAGAACCGAAACAAAGAAGTGGAACAAATTGCAACAGTCTGGTTTTAAACCTCAGATATTCCCAAATAAACACTTTTATCATAGAGAAATAATCGGACGATTATTGAAGTGGAAACCCGATTATTCGGATTCTGACTGATTCTGACTATCTGATTTAAGAAGTAACCTTTAGATTTATTTTTGGTTATTTTATTTCTCTGTTAACTATCACTACAAATGAACGACTTATTAAAAAAAAAATCACTGGTAACAAACTTTCCTGCTAATTCAACATATAAATATAAATGACTCCAGTACTTTTGAGTTTCATTCATTTATTCATTATCTCGGGGTCGCAGGCCAGCCGGTGCCTACCTGGTAACTCTGGGCAGAAAGGGCAGAAAGAACCCTAGATGGGACACCAATCTATCGTAGGGCACACAAATGCAGTCACACACTAAGGGCCACTTTAGAGAAACCAATTATACCTAACACACATGTCTTTGTACTGTGCGGGAGGAAACCAGAGTACCCGGAGTAAACCCACGCAGACACGGGGAGGACATGCAGACTCCACACAGAAAGGACCCAGGCTGCTTCACCCTGGGATTGAACCAGGGACCTTTTTGCTGTGAGGCAGCGGTGCTACCCACCGAGCCACCGTGCTGCCCTCTATATTATTTTGCCTTTCAAATATCTAAACTGTTGATGTGCAAAGTAGCAGCAATGCAATTTAAACCAAATCAGTAGCTCAGTAT
This sequence comes from Parotocinclus spilosoma, assembly GCA_033117975.1. Lineage (NCBI taxonomy): Eukaryota > Metazoa > Chordata > Actinopteri > Siluriformes > Loricariidae > Parotocinclus > Parotocinclus spilosoma. Next base: position 8,706 of record JAVSBV010036411.1, on the reverse strand, counting down.
GTTCAGCTAGAATTGGAAATAGTGGGTTAAGGGTCTTGCTCAAAGAGAAGATTTGAGGTGAGATTTGAATATTAGACCTTGTGGTCCACAGTTCAGTACCTTAACTGGTTCACCACCACAGTCCCACAAGTATGCTTATTTTATGGTCATTAACCTAGTCTTTTTTAGCATTCATCACTTTGCTGGAAATGTCGTGTAGCATGCATGTAGGCAAGATGTAGTATGTAAGATGTCGGTTGTCTGTGTTCTTGACTGCATCTTTGTTTTACAGAAAGAATTACCAAAGTACAGAGTGCTTTTCGAGGCTATTGCAAATATCATCCGGCGCCATGGCTCCTTCGTTGGCCACAGCTTTTTCTCGCCGCTGGTGGATGGCAGTGACAGCAGTGATCGAGAGCCTGCTCTTCTCTGCTGTGCTTCTAGGATGGGGCTCACTGCTCATCATGCTGAAATCAGAGGGTTTCTACTCCTACCTCTGCAGAGAACCTGGTATGCAATGGTAGTGTGCTGCGGTTCACAGTCGTGCTTAGGAACACTTACTGATCAGGCAAAATACAGTATATTACAACCTCAAATCTATTGACAGGTGAAATGAAAAACATTGACAGTGTGCTACTCTGGGCAGTATTGTGATTGAAAACATTCTTGTGGATGTTATTTTGACACTGTTGCAGAAGAAGTACATTTCTTTGCAGTTGAATTGCCAAATGGCAGGGGCCACATTCAACAGGATAATGCACACTGTCACATGCAAAATATTTTTTTATGGTTTAAGGAACATGACAAAGGGTTCAAAATGTGGACATGGCCTCCAGATTTTCTAGATTCAATCTGATTCAGCATATACTGGACAAACAAGTCCGTTGCATGGAGGCCCCACCTTGCAAATCACATGCTTGACCTTCTTAGTGCCAAATAACACAGGACACCTTCTGAGGCCTTTGAGTCCATATCCCAACAAGTCAGAGCCATGGCAGCATTTTCAGAAAGAAATGAGAATGTGTCATAGCTTGTGCTTGATGAAACTGCTGAGTGACCAGTTAACAAACTTCTTATAGACATTTTGCCTCACATCTGGCATTGATTTGTGTTTAGCTCATCACTATGCTCTTCTTGTATCTCATGTGATGCTCCTAGCTTCCCTTTTCAGATGCTTAGCTCACTTTGTTCAGCACATGACAGTCTGCATATGGGTTTTTTAGTGTTGAGGGTGCAGAATTGCCATCTATTTTTTAGCAGAAATTGATAATCCTTTTGGAAGGGTAGCAGCCAATAAACCATTTAATGAATATGAACAAGGTGAAAGGCTAAGATATTCTGAAGTTCTTAAATTCTAAAAATTGGACTGAATATCAGGTAAAAAAGAGCATTATGGAGTAACAAATACAAGTTTGGAATTTTAGGGTCTAATATTTATATTATATTATATATAATATATTATATGATCATTATACCATTTTTAAAACAACAATCCTAATTGTAACCTTTGATGATATTGCTCGTGCACAGCCATAAACAGATCTCCTACTACTTTGTGCAGTAGTTTGTCAAAAATCTCTTATGTGGATACTATTGCATTAAAGAAAGGGGACAAAATGTGCTGCAAGAAATTCTCAATAAGTGCTGGCCTCTCAGCCAAAGAATGACTGTACTCTGCTAAAAAAGGCTAAAATGTTAAATAAAAATAGGAGCTAGAAAGTGAGATTGAGTCATCACAGTGTGATCCAGAAATTAGTATTAAAGTATGGTGACCTAAATCTGGTGAGGCAGAGTTCATTGCGGACACCAGTCCTTCTATTTCTGCCATTTGTTTACTTGTGCCTGTTGGCCTGACCTTTCTGCCTGTTTCCTGGTTCATAGTTTCCTCTTACACAGATCTGAGCTTGAGTTCCTCTGAAACCTTTGCTGAGAGTTTAGCTCTAACTGAAGGGTGACCTATAATCAGACATGGGAACAAGTCACTAAGTTGCAAGTAACAAGTAAGTCTCAAGTCTTGATACTCAAGTCCCGAGTCAATACAAGCGAGACTCGATTCAAGTCCCAAGTCAATACGGGTAAGTCTCAAGTCAAGTCTCAAGTCTTGAACTTCAAGTCCTGGTCAAGTCACCAAAATGTAACGTCAATTCAGTATTTACCACGAATGAAGCAGTTGATAAGTAGTATAATAAACTGATATTAAATTGAATCCTTGTAAAGTTTGTATTTATTATAATACAAATAAATTACATTACAACATAAACATGGTCCTTATAACAGAAATGCATTCAATACATGCTTCCACTTTTCAATAATACCAATTACAGTGGATGGTAGAATATCTAGGAACTACGAACGAATGGAGCATCGTTTGCATTAGCTGTTGTTAATTATTAGGTATCATTAAGTTAGCTAACTAGTTAGCGGCTAAATGTATAATATACATAGGGAGACGTACCATTCTTTGTGCAGCCTGAAATGACGAACAAAGTTTAAGGTGGTTGCTTCTCCATCAGCTATCTTCACTCCGCATGTCTTGCATGTGGCAAATCTCTTTTTATTTACTACAGCATAATCTTGGTAATTAAATTGGATTATTTTCGGGAGCATGTTTCTACAACACCGGTGCCCCCCACAAGGTTCCTGTGAATGGCTGCAGAGGTTCCCTTGTTGCTAAGATACGGATACACTAAGCTGGGCAGTAATAAATAAATAAATTAATTAATTAATTAATTAATAGTAAATAGCGTTACAGTAATACACCGTGCAGTCAAGACTAAATGGAAATAAATGATGTTCAGTCAAGTCAGTGAAGGTAAAGTCCAAGTCGAGTTTCAAGTCTTTTTTAATTTAATAGAGTCGAGTCTCAAGTCATCAAATTTGTGACTCAAGTCTACATGTCTGCTATTCTCATCAATAAAAAAAAATCTTCAAAAAGTATTTTATTTAAACCACAGTTTTTTGACAGCCCTGTTTTAATACAATAATGTTTTTTGTCCAGGGAAGTTAATCAACTTTGACAATAACAGCATTGAGCTTTCCGCTAAAAGATTGGTAGATACAGAGCAGGGGATGACATTCCCAGCATTTAGGAGACATCTTTATCCAGAGCGATTTACAACTGATACAGTGTTACAATCCAAGCAATGGTGGGTTAAGGGCCTTGCTCAAGGACCCAACTGTGGCGGCTTGGCAGAGGCGGTCCAGAGTCCAATGCCTTAACCGCTAGGCTACCACAGTTCCATGAACTGTCATGAACTGTGTCATGAAGCTTGGTTTTGTTTTCAGTAAACCATTTTTGTGTTGATCAGAACATATGGTTTGGATCACTGACCTGCACAAAGATCCACTGATGACCCATTTTAGTTCCTGTGCAGAGGCAGACAGATTTGGAATAAAATGTCCTGCTAGATTATGAAGTCCATGATTCAATAAACCCCAACAAGGTTATGAGGGCCTATCCCAGAACATCACAGCTTCCCCACCATACATCCCAGTGACCATTAAGTCATTTTTAGTCATCCTGTTTATGCCAAACTCTCCTTAAATGTTTGTTGCCAGAAAGCTTAATTCATTTTAGCCAGCATGCTCTGAACCAGATTTTCATAAAGAATATTTCTGCACTGTGTGCATTCTTGCTGGCACAGCAGCTGGTATGCGATTTGTTCTGATATGCATTGTTAGCAGTGAGACCTTAGACAGGTGTTTGTCTTTGCAAATCATTTTCAAGCAACCACATTTTACCACAGATAGACTCCAATCACAGTGTAGAAACATCTCAAAAATAATAAAAAAATAAATGTGGGAGACCCCAGAGCTCAATTTCAAGTGTCACAGCAAAGGGTGATTTTTTTTTTGTTTTCCCATTTTAATCCATTTGTAAAATGTAATTTCTACTTTGCACTTTGATGGGGAACAACTAGATTTTTTATTTTAGCACAGGGCCTCAACATAAAACGTGAAAAACTGAAACGGTCTGTGGACCTTTCAAACCTGTACACATCCCAGTAAAATAGAACGTCATGGATTACTGTTTGAAAGTTCCTAGACACTCATATCAACACAAAAAGTATGTTATTAAAAAAAAATAAAAAAAAAAAAAAAATATATATATATATATATATATATATATATAAATTTCTATTTCTAAATATTAAGCTAATTTTCTAAAAGATTTTCTCCTTTTACTCATTTACTGGTGGCAATCTTTGTGTCCCTTGGCTAAAAATGCAAATATACCATAAAGATATCATTAACAGTTAGGAAAGATGCATTAAAACATTAAATACTAGCTTGTTTCAGTCAAGAGTTAGTATGCAGATGTTCATTTTTAGGACTGCATTTAGTTCTCAGTGGGCTCCCAGCAACTGAAATGGATGGTTCTTATCTAAAATTAAAATCCTCTTTATCTGATTATGTTCTAAGACTGCACAAATCACCAAGCACACACATTGGTGAGGGATTAAATGAGGTCTAACATTTAAAACGAAATGGCTACGAATTTAATAGCAATGCCACATCTTACAACTCAACAGTTGGTATTGGAAAGGAAAAAAAAAATGTCAGCTGGGTGCCCCGGCTTCCTGCACGTGTCCCAGAGGCAACTCTGCCATCTTGGTTTTGACTGAAATGTGACTGTTTTGCCCCAGGTGTTCTAATAAGCACCCCTCTAATGAGAACAAATTTGGAGCCGGAGAGAACCATCCCCCCTGCCTTCATCCATCATTTTAATGAGCCAAGTTGTGTATGTGCTTCTCCACAACGAAGCGTCAGGTGATTAAATATTAGCAACGCACTCAGACACCATCCCCATGATGTCTGGAATAAAGAGGATATGGAAATCAGAAGCCATTTATAATACAAAGATATTAGCACTTACCTGGCACTACCTGCAGAAGCCATAACGCACAGCAAGAGTCTAGACACTGAAATCAGGCCAAGTGCAGGAGACAACTTCAATCCATCTGAACAGAAATGAAAGCTTACATGAGTAACTAGAGCAAAGGAATTAATGGGAGTGAGTGTTAGTGAATTTATTACTCATAGCACATATTAAATGATCCGTAGTATTTGTATTACTATACTCTTTCTAACTGCACACAATCTCTATACATCACGTTAATCCAACTCCTGCACATCATTTAATGAAACGATTGGTGATTCAATGGCAATACTGGGACTAAATAACAAATGGATGGACGTACACATTAATTGGTCATTTGATAGCACTTTGAGATCCGTAACAAGTCGATACCCAACACAAACACCAAAATCAACACAAAGTTGTAATATTTCACAACAGACCCGTTATCATCTGTATGTCACAGTGGACCAGATCTAGTATTTTAAATCACTATTTGTATTGAATATGTAGTGTTTGATGAGTCTTTAAGCCAAAATCAGACACAGTAGTGGTAATAAGGATCACATTGGTACACAACTTTCCATAAACTCTGCTTTAAATTATTTAATTACAATTTGTAAATAAGAGAAAATTCCAAATAAATAAAAAAGATGCTCATCTGGATTAAGTTTTAACTTGAAATTTAGTTGATGGCAATCCTATATTTCCGAGTCTAGATTTATGAAGTTTATTTTTACTTATACCCAGCTAGACACCAGCACAGTCAAATATGAGAGCATTTGAACACACTGGGAAGGAAGGAAATTTTGACCACTTGCTTAGTGGACAGAAAGCAGAGCCAGTTTTATCATTTTTTTAAAGAAAAAATAACAGCCTAATTATTAGTAGGTTTATGAATTATTATTATCATCATCATTATTATTATTAATAATATTATAGCCTATAGACATTAAAAACATCAGTGGAGTTATTGGTTATTTGGTTAGCGAGGCCTATTAAAATACTTGCATTTTGCCTGAGTATTCTCACTGCATGGATGTATTACATACAGCCACTTGATGGAACACTATAGAGTTGATTAACAGTTGATTGCCGTTATTAGCAGAAAGGTTAAATGAGCAATCAGCTAGCAAACTAAAAATCAAATATGACAAACCACATCCAGGAAATATTTTTCTTATTATTTCATTTGATCACATAACCTTTTCTAAGTCAAGGACATGCATAGGGTTATGAATAGTCTAGAGTGTATACCATAGAACTCACTGCAGGCACAAGCATGCTGTCTGCATTGCTGATAAGTTAATGTTATTATACAAGTGTCAGATAATAAGATAAATATGTTACTATCTACATCAAATCCTAAGAGGATTTAGTTTGGATTGTGTTCTTGAGATATTGCTTATTTGTACTTTCAAGAGGTAATTTATACTAAGAAGAATACAAAGCAGATTCTTTTATCTTCTTTTATTTTACAAACCAAAATCTGAAAAAATTGGGACAGTATAGAAACATGTACACAGTGTGTCTTACATTGACTTTTATTTCATTACAGATAATATGAATCTGAGATATTTCATATTTTTCTGATCAACTTAATTTCATTTCTTAATAAACATCCATCTGTGCTTTTCAGGCCTGCAACACGTTGCAAAAAATGATGAGACGGAGGCAATTTGGGGTAGTACTGCATTTCAAAACTAAACAATTGTTAGAATTACCTGAATTTATATCGCTGAATTTAAACAGATGATATCAACAAGTGACTATAATCATGATTTGGTACAAACACAGCATTAAGGAAAGGCAGTGTCTGTTATGCAACAAATGATTTAAAAAAATTAATGGACAATGTACATCAAAGAAAGACTAATGGATTTGTATATTTTTCCCTCTACACTGCATAATATCAATAAACGATTGTGTGCTCCAGACCAAAGATGACATGGAGCATCCAGCCTATAATCAGTAACAAGTCCAAAAGCCAGGGTGTTTCGTGGTATAGAGATGTCTCAGTGTCCTTGGCAAATTTAATTTGCACCTCTGTGATGGCATCATTAATGCAAAAAAGACGACCGGTTTTAGAGCAACAACAACACAACATTACTGCACACATAAAGACAGAGGAAGAGGGTATGAGTACTGGACTGGCCTGCCTGTACTCCTGACCTGTCCCTAACAAAGAATGTGTGGAGAATTTTGAAACGAAGAATGTGACAAGGACAACCCCGTACTGTTGCACATATTAAGGTATGTTCTGCAGGAAGAATGGGATGACAAAATATATCTTGTTAGTTTCATACTGTTTGTAATGAAATAAAAGTAAAAGAAAATGTAATGCGCTTTTCATTTGCATTTTCCACTCTGTTCCAACTTTGTCTGATTTGGGGTTGTATTTAACAATTTGTATTTATTATATTTATATATAGTATTGGTAGTCTCATATGCTATAGTTTTATATGATCTATTTTTTCTATTGTTAAATTACATTCAGGTAATTTACAATAGTCCATCTATTATTGTATATTACTTAAATTATTATATTTCCTTTAAATATTTTCTCTCTGTTAAGTTTTATTTAGCTTACGATTATTTAAACAATTCCAAAAAATGTACTAATTAGGTAGTTTAATTAAATTAGGTAGTTTAATTAAATTAGGCCGCCCAACATTTCTTCCTTATAACATTTAGGGAGTCTTGCCAGTGGCTTGCATAGGTTTGCTCAGTTAGGGCCCTGATCCTCTTATTGTAAAGCTACTTTGAGACCATGGTTCAATGTAAAAAGCACTATAAATAAATCTGATTTTGACATTGACCTCTGCAAGTCACCCTGGATAAGTTTGTCCGCTAAATGGTATAAACGTTCATGTAAAGTGCCTTTCCTTAGTGAAGAACTATATACTGTAAAAAAACCTGGTCTGTTTTATTTTGTTATGGAACAAAAGTGTTCTGAACTGCTGAACAAAGGACCACAATCGAATAAGTTATCTTAGCAAATTACTGTGACATCATTCATTTTTTATTAATTTTACTCTATTAATTAAATAAAAAAAAAACAGAGTTTTACTTTTAAGTGCTGTGTTTGGAATTGCAATCATTTTAATAACTCTGAAATCATTAGAGCTATGTGCATTTAATGGCAGCACCAGTCACTTTGGCCCATCTTCCTTTACTGCTGTTCATGGCCTCATTAGCCGATTGAGTACAGGATTGCCCGAGGTTCTCTCACTTTTCCTGCTTGTTCACTGTCCAGGCTGACGTAAGCCATCTCATCCTAGCTCATGAATTACAAGCTAGTTTTCATCCTTCTAATTATTTTTCATCAATTACATTACAAAGTCACATCTCTCCACAGCCACCATTATCAGAGCGATGCTTAGTCAGATTTATGAAACGAAATCTGTGCCAGAAGTGGCGCGCTGTAACGAGCCAAATCAGCACAGATTGACAGTAAGTTTGTCATCGGTCCCATCACAGCCAATAAATCTAGAGTGAATAAATGGCCCGAGTAGCTATCAACAAATGCTGACAACGAAGTTCTGTTCCATCTTTAGGGGAATTAGTACTTACTAAGTAAGGAAGATGTCATTTAAAGAGCTCCATGACATACCATAGAATAATAGTTTTGCCAGTCGCCTGTAGGAACGAGTAAACCTCCACACAGGTAAGTCTTCTGGTTTCAGATAAAAACTAGCAATTCAGGGAAGGTGCTGAATTAAACAATTCTAAACAATTATGTGATTTTAAGCAAGTGATGTCAAAAGGTGACTGTAATCATGATTTGGTACAAAAACAGAATCCAGGAGAGGATGCGTCTGGTATGCAACAAAAAATATTGGAATGTTTAAAAACAATGTTCCTCAAAG